>ML813882.1:61100-130893 GCA_009831015.1 Picea engelmannii
CCACAGCCTTCAGCAAGATCTTTGAAGCATCTACAGAAGCGGCCACCAACACTGGCAGCAAAGGAAAGCGCTAAGGGCGGAGCAGCCGTCTCATTTTTGCAAGGAGCCCAGCCCAGAACACCGACTTGTCAGTAGTAGTTCTTCTCTTAGCTGTATTGTTATCTTAGGAGTAATTCTGGTTTGCTTTGTAAAAGAATCTGGCTGGAACTGTATTACAGAGCACTAGCTCTGAGTTGATCTGTAAGGGTTCGACAGCCCTCTCTGCCTTTATCTAAATAAAGCTCCATACTCGTTTGCGTTAAAAAAAAAACAAATGTGGGTAAAAGGAACCCCGCTACACTTCATCATTGATAGCGGTAGCCAGAAGAACCTCATATCAGCAGAGGTCATCAAGCGGCTCGCCCTTCCAACAATGCCACACCCACAACCATACACCATTAGATGGCTCCACTGAGGAAGCGATCTCCGCATCAGCCAATAGTGTTGACTATCATACGACAGCAAGCCCTTCAAAGATGAGTTATTATGTGATGTTTCTCCTCTCGAAGTTTGTGATGTTCTTTTGGGCCAACCTTATTTATGGAAACGTCATGATGTATATGAGTCTAGGCCTCGTAGTGTTATTATTACTTTGAACAGAAAATTGTACAGGATACCCGAGGCAATCCCACCTAGTGTTATTTCCTTGATCTCTGCTAAGCAATGCAGGAAGGTCATCTCTCAGATGGGGAAGTGTGTCTTCTTCATGATTTACTCTCAGAATAAGCGAAAGATCACAGCCACATCCAGGTTCTCTATGACCGACCTCTCCACACAACAAAAGTAAGTAGATAAGGTCGTGGAAGAATACTCGGATATCTTCTTCTCACCTACAGGGGTACCTCTACACTTCCAGGTCAAGCACCCCATCGATCTGACCCCCGACGCACTGTTGCCTAATGGGACAGTCTATCGTCGTTGATTGTTAGAGAATAAGCAGATCAAGTGAAAAATCCAAGAACTGCTCCACAGGGGGCACATCCGTCCCATCTCATCACCTTGCAGGAGCCCAATCGTCCTAGTACAGAAGAAAGATGGAACCTGGCGACTCTGTATTGATTATCGGGCTCTGAATAAAATCACAGTAAAAAATCGGTACCCGATTCCCCGAATCGATGACCTCCTTGATCAACTCACGGGGGCCAAATACTTCAGTAAGATTGATTTAAAGTCTAGCTACCACCAGGTCCCGATAGAATAGACAGATGTATGGAAGACTGCCTTCAAGTCAAAGGAAAACCTTTTTGAATGGCTGGTCATGCCCTTTGGTTTGAAAAATGCTCCAGCCACTTTCATGAGGATGATGGACGATATTCTGCGACCATTCACCAATACTTTTGTAGTGGTGTATCTGGATGACATTATAATTTAAAGCAAGACATGGGCCGAACACTTGCATCATATTCAACAGGTTCTACAAACTCTGCAGCAGCACAAGCTATACGTCAACTTGGAAAAATTCTCCTTCGGCATGGACAAGGTCCATTACCTGAGCTACATCATTGATCAACATAACATACATATGGATCCAACCAATATCCAAGTCATCTGTGACTGGCCAGCCCCAACAACACTCACTGAGCTTCGAAGCTTCTTGGGACTTGCTAGTTTATACCACAGGTACATGTTGGGATTCTCCCATATTGCATGGGCCCTCAGCCAAATAAACAGGGGTGGTGGTAAGGCGAAATTTGCATGGGGTCGGTCCCAACAACAAGCATTCGATGATTTGAAGCAACGCTTGTGCTAATCCCCAATACTTTCACTACCAGACCTGCAACATCCCTTTGAAATGGAGACAGATGCTTCAGACTATGTCGTGGGCGTCGTTCTCACTCAGCACGACCACCCTGTGGCCTATCATAGTGAGACACTATCAGATATTGTCCGTAAGTACCCTACTTACGACAAAGAAATGTACTCCATTGTACAAGCCTACTGCCAGTGGAGACATTACATTCTTGGGAAGGATACAGTCATCCACACTGATCATAAGCCATTGTAGTTCATGTAGACATAGGGAAAATTGCAGAATGACCGCCATCAAAAGTGGTCCACATACTTGCAGCAATTCCACCTCAATATCAAGTATAAAATAGGAAGCACCAATCGTGTCTTTGTTTGCCTCAGCAAACCGCCAGTCACGACACTCACGACGGTGCTAGACTCTTGAGGCCATGAGACATATGGATGGCCCCAACTCTATGAGACAGACCCTGACTTCGCCACCTTCTACCAAATGTTGGTTGAAAACGCAGTTGTCGATAATTTCCATCTTCAGGATGGGTTGATGTGTCATCTGGGCCATATATGTGTTCCATCAAGTGAGCAAGCGAAGATGATCTGGGAATCCCACTACAGTCGGGTGGTAGGAAACTTCGACGTTGAAAATCCAGTAGCGATGCTATAGAAACATTTCTACTGGACGAAACTCCGACAGGAGGTCAGCAAGTATATCAAATCCTACACTTCCTACACTATTGTCAGACTAACCACTAAGAAATAGGGCATGTACACCCCTCTTCCTACTCCTGATAGGCCATGGGAATCCATATCAATGGACTACATGTCAGGCCTCCCGTCCACCAAGAGGGGAAATGACTGTGTTTTGTGGTTGTTGATCGCTTTTCTAAGATGGCGATTCTGGTTACCTGCAAGAAGAGAATCACAGCAGAGGTCACTGTCAAGCTCTTCTTTGAACGAGTCTGGGTACATTTTTGAATCCAAAAAACCATTGTCTCAGATCGGGATAGTCGATTTCTCAGCACATTCTGGTCGAGCCTCTAGTCACTGCTGGACACCAAGCTCACCAAATCCACGGCCTTCCACCCCCAGACAAATGGCCAAACCGAGGTTGTAAATCAAATGATTGTGCATATCCTTCACATGTATAATTCAAAGAACCCTCACACATGGGATGAGATCCTTCCTTATGTCTAGCATAGCTACAATCGAGCCCTGCATAGCTCAACCGAACACAACCCCTTTCAGGTGGGGTTGGGATTCCAACCATTGGGTTCCATAGATGTTGCACTTCCCCTTGCAGTCACCTCAACCAACTCATCTCCTGCTCCAACTGAAGCTGCCAAAGCCACTTAGTTCATTGAGTGGATCCAGCACATCCGCCAATAGGTTTAGGATATCCTACAGAAATCCAATGACAAGTATAAACAGTGCCATGATCAATATCGGGTGCCACATAAGTTTCAGGTGGGCGACAAAGTTTGGTTGCACTTGCAGACAGAACGTCTTACAAGAACCCATCAGAATCTTCTCCCACTTTGTTATGGGTCATACACTATCACCAAGGTCATAGGGGATAATTATTTTGAGCTCAACATTCCTCCCTTCCTTGCCCTACACCCAGTGTTCAACGTGGATCTCCTTTGCCCTTATTTCCCACCATTATTGGACACCTCAGAAGTAGCAGAACAACTGACACCAACAAAGCTCAACCCTGACTGCATAAAATAGGCACCCAATGATCAGATTATGGACACACAGATCAAGGGCACTCGACAACAAATGATCCATCTTTATCGAGTCGTCAAAGCATGATAGCTCCTGCACCAAGGCAAGTGGCTCACTCGGGGCCAAATTCGGAAAAAATTTCCTCATATGATGGGGGACCTCAACGCAATGGAGACCATTTCTTCCTAAGGAGGGAGTATTGATCCATATGGATATTGGTGGTCACCCACCTTTTCCAACTGGCTCAAAACAGTTTTCTGACAATTTTAGCAATTTACTATTTTTAGCAGTTTTAACTTTCGGGGCCATTTTGAGGGCCTAAATGAAGTTTTTTCAGGATCGAGCTCCTCAATGATAGACGATGTCTTGATTGGGCCCCCAAAGTGAATCTCCTTAATGATACATTTCCAATGGGCTAACACATGCCTAAAACGGATATCGTATGAAAAAGTTACGACCCCAGGAAGTTGATGTACTAACTTACCCAAATGGGGCCCACATGACTTTTGGCGCTTCATATCCTAGGGTTAGGTTTTTGGATGTCTAGGTTTTTTGGCATTCTTGGTTATTGTAAAAAATTCCTTCTGAGCCTCATTGTAATCTTCTTCTTGTGAATGCGCACAGCCATCACATCTCTTCTCAGAGATAAGCTGCCACCATTCCAGCAAGCTTGTTTCCACTGCATTTTACAGTTTCAACTTATTTCGTTATTGAATAGAAAACCAGCTTTACTGTATCTCTGTTATTTTGTGTTAAGAACCTGTTAATAATATGTATTCATTTCTTTCTTCTCATAAAATCCGGATCAGTGGTGTTAGCATTTATTCTTGTAAGAAAGGGAGGTGTTTTCTCTCCTTTCGAGCCCGTGGCGTGAACTGTGAATAAGTGGGGCTTAAAGGACCAACAAATGCATTTTTTCCAAGGATGCAGCCGTGAGCACAATGTGTAGCACATAAAATCTCCATTTTGGGATTAAAATGTTAGCAGACGGGTGATCCAGTATTCAATGGCGAGGATCGATCGATGGAGCAGATCGTCAGTCGACGGGTGGTTGCAGTCAATGGAGTTAGGCCAAGTATAGTGCATGAGATAGCGCTCAATATCGCTGAAATGATCAGGGCCATCTGATCAAGGGGGAACACATGGCGCTTGATCGTCCCTCGATTGTGATTTCAGCTACCGGAACTTCGAAAGACGGGAGGCTTCTTTTTATCTGGGATCCCTAAAGCGTGAAGTGTCGAAGGCGCCTAGGAGTCAGGCCCATGGTCTTGGTATTGATCCAAGTCGTCCATCCCTGGGACGTGTGGTGCGCTATTGGGATTTGTCACAACTTCGGCTACCGGAACTTTGGTAGAACAAAGGATCACTCCTGCAATGCATCAGGAATCTCCGAAACCCGAAACCCCGAAAGGGACTAGGCCAGAAGTAGTCCCACATTTAGATATTCATCCAGGTCATCCATCTCAGGGACACATCGTGCCCAATTGGCTCTGGTTGGAACTTTGGCTACCGGGGTTTCAAAATATAAGGGATGACTCTTTCCCTTGCATCTGGAATTGTCGAATCCTGAAAATATGAAAAGCACCTTTGGAGACAGTGCCTATCTCGGCATTTCAATTACCAAGACTTCGAGAGAACATAGGGTCACTCCTTCGTTCATTAGCAATCGCCGAAATGCGAAATACGAAAGCCCTCCGGCTTGGGCCTATAGTCATGGCGCCCGGTCACATGCAGCGAGCATAGGAGACTGTCAAAGCACCTATCCTCCCAAGCATCTCCAGGGTCGTCCGAGTACAGGGGACGTGGGGCATTTCTTGAGGCTTTGACGGATCTGGTGTCAGGGATTTTGAAAGAAAAGAAGCCAAAGCGCCCAGTGGGAGAATTCCTGAAAGAATATGGACCATTGATCAAGGAACAACAATCAAATAAAGGTTGCCATGTTGTCTAAGTGTAGAGTTGACCGAGGTTGTTCTCCATCCCAAGGAAGTAGTTATTGAAGTGGTTGGTGGTGGTTAGACATCGTCTCCACCATAAATGGAAAGCCCAGAAAGGGACATGAGATAGGTCAATTCTTCTGCAGGTGTCAGGATTCTGATTGCATTTGGTTTAAGCACACGACCATCCAGAGACTACAGGTGCAATCTGCTAATGAACATGCAGAAGTAATGTTTTTAATGTTAAGCCTCGATTTTGCTGTTGTGATTGGCTTTGAGTATATGTAGGAAATTTTTCCATTTTGTAATGATCGATGGTAGAGCTAAGCTCCCAACTATAAATATTTAACAAAGCCTCTGGTTCTCTGGTTATACAATGATATTTTGAGATTTCTTGTTTAATGGCGGCCAACCTCCTCCTTTCCTTGTTCCTCTTAATCTGAAGCCCGAGTATGGATGATTCAGTCGAGTGTTGTTGTAACTATATAATGTATGTTTGATTGTATTAGTTCTGCAATGTTTGAGGTTTACTTTGAAGTTTCTTTGGTCTGAGAGGATCTCATATCTGAGACTTTTCCCCTTCTTTTCTTTCACTTACTCACCACTATGCAAATTTACTGGCTTAAGTTAGATCAAGACCTCGCATGTCCTTGTTGTTCCAACCCAGTTTTCTGAGTGAGCGATATTGTCCTGAGTTTACTTCCATTCGATCACCCCCTTTATCAAATCATGACATAAACTGATGGGCGTTAGGCTCTGCTTCTGCTACAATCCCAGAGTGACTTATGATTTTGAAGGGGGTAGAACAACATTGAGCCTCTGATTTTGAAGGTGCATCAGGCGTCAGAGCCCTTGAATATTGCTACTGTGCACCTGGCGACTCCATTGTGATGACTCCACTGGGGAGAACCTGGTGTGTTAATTGTGGCTTCTAGAGGTAGACACACACAGTCCCATCCACAGTTGCCTCTAGCTACACCTGAAGCTGATTCAGAAGTGATTATCAGAAAAGGGAAGGCCTCTCAAGGAGAAACTTCCACCGATAAACTAGGTAATTCGCCATCTCCTTCTGTAGAAACTCCATTTTTTTCTTCTCAGCTTCCTAGCAGACCTGTTTCCAAAGTTTCCTGTTTCCTGAATTTTGGGAGTGTTCCTGTTGAGTTTTCCCCTCCTGGTCTGGGATTGAAGGGAGAAATCCTTGTCACTCCCCTCTCCCCTGAAGCTATACTTTGGCGTAGACCCTGGACCACAGAATATTTCACCACTCCTCCTCTTGTTACTATTGTTGCTACTGCACTGAAAGAAGCATCTTTTAACTCAAGACCCTTAGCCTTCTCTCTAAATCCCCCATTTTTTCCCCTTCCACCTGGTAGCACATTCCCAGTATTCCTTGTTCGAGCTCCTTCTCCTTCGATTTCTCCTCCACCTAATATCCCTATGGCAGGAGAAAATCCCCCCATGAACAGAATGGAGGCTATAATAGCTGCTAGATATGCTCCCCTTTTGTTACCTCAGCCTCTCAATGCCCTCCCAGAAGATGGCTACCTTAAGCAGCTGCCCAATTTTATAGGCGAAGGGGACATAGGTGCAGAAGAACACCGTGAAGCCTTTTACAGCTTCACAGATGATCATGTTATCATGCATGCAGACATATGGATGAGGATTTTCATCCATAGCCTTGAAGGCGAGGCTAGAAATTGGTTTAGGGCCCTGCCTCCTGGATCTATCGATGGGATTGAGGCTTTGGATAATGCCTTTTTGAGACAATGGGGAGACAAAAAAGACTTCATGTATTACATGAAAAAGTTTGGGTCTTTGAAGAGAAAGGAAGGAGAGTCTGTCTCTGACTTCTCCAAGAGATTCAATAAAATGTATAATAAAATCCCCACTGAGATAAATCCCTTAGAAGCCTCTGCTAAGATCACTTATTCTAGCACTTTTGATCCCGACTTCTGCCTTCTGTTGAGGGAAAGGAGAGCCACTACTCTAGCTCACATGCAGGATGCAGTCGTGGAATTAGAATCTAACATATTGGTTGTTGACCGACTAAGGAATAAGGCCGATAGAGACATACCCAAGAAGAGATATGAAGCCTCCCCATCCAATTCCTCTCCCCTTCCCTTTCATATGGATGAGATAACTAAAATTCTAAAGTCGCTTTCGGCTAGAATGGAAAGGTGGGAGTTAGAAGGGAAGCCCACGTACAGAAATCCCCAAAATACTGATAATAGAGGCTTCAGGAGGCCTAGTAACAATGTGCCATAGGCTTTGCCAAGAGAAAAAAGGGGCAAAGACAAAGATGAGCAGGGGATTCCAACCCCTCTCCAAAATAACCTAGTTGCTTGTGAGGAAGGAGAGGAGATAGATGAGCTCGACCCTAAAATTCATTGTATTGAAGACACTTTCCCTTTTCCCCATTTGTCTCAATCTATATATGAAAAATCCATTATGAACAGTCAAGTCAATGAGTTGGGTAAAGGGGAAAAGGCCAACAATACTCCTAACATACATCATCTCAGGTCAAAGAAGAAATAAGGGAATTTTGATAGCCATGATCAGCCCCTCCTAGCGGAAAAACCTGCTAAACCTACTACAATTACTACTAAAGAAAATAAAACTCAGAATACCTCACCAACAGCCAAAGAACCTGTCTCTGAGGTAAGGGAAGCTCCTAAGCCTCTTTCCTCCTTTAGTTTTGAGCATGAAATTCAAAAGATTAGAATTCACGTACCCCTCTCAGACCTAGTTAAAAATGAAGATTTCAAAAGGTCCCTCTCCAAGCTGCTACAATCCAAGTCCCCCCAGCCTTCCACAGACTCAATAAATCTTCAAGATGAAAATCCAGCAGTCATCCTAGGCCCCATGGTAGAATATAGAGATGATTCATCACCTCCCTTCTACACATCCCTAAACATACATGATAAGGTGCTGCATAATTGCCTCATGGATTCAAGAGCTTCCCACAACCTTATGCCCAAAACAATCATGGAAGAATTAGGACTGGAAGTGACAAAGGCTTATCATGATTTGTACTCTTTTGATTCAAGGAGGGTGTAATGTCTTGGAGTCATCAAAGACTTGGTGGTCTCTTTATTTCCACTGCCAATGAAGAGTGTGGTCATGGACATTGTGGTAGCTGATGTCCCCCCCCAAGTTTGTCATGTTGTTGTCAAGATCTTGGATTAAAAGACTTGGAGGAACATTCAAGATGGATCTCACATATGCCACCATTCCAGTCTTTGGAGGGGAACACGGGAGGTTGTACAGAGAATCTCAGCTGGCCTACAATTTTAGTGATGAAGAAAACCCCACCAATCATCCCATCTTTGCACTTGACACTGATTTGGGGTCTAGTTTATTGCAGATCACTGAGACTCCTGAAGCCCCCTTACAGATCAGAAAGAAACCCATTTTTAATCATGAGATACCCCCTCCAACCACCTTTTTTTGGAAGATGTTCTTCGACGGAGCTTCTTCTAGCATAGGCACTGGCACTGGAGTGGTTTTTGTGTCACCTTGTTAGGAAACCATATCCCTGTCATACAAGCTAGAATTTGAAACTACCAACAATGTGGTAGAATATGAATCTCTGGTTCTGGGTTTAAGGATTGCAAAAGAAATGGGAATAGAGGAGGTAGCAGTGTTCGAAGATGCTGAGTTGATTATCCAACAAGTCAAAAATGCTTATTGGGCTAAGCATCCTCGGCTCAGAAGTTACAAAAATGAGGTATGTGACCTGATTGATAATTTCTTCTCGGCTTTCAACATTTCTTTTATTCCTAGAGAGGAAAATAATTTGGCCTATTCCTTATCCATCTCAGCTAGTCTGTTCGAGATCCCTCTGCCGCCTAAGATAAAATATGAGGTTGAAATAAGATATAGGCCATCTGTTCCGGACAATATCAAGCATTGGAAGGTATTCGAAGACGATCTTGAAATCAAAAAATTTCTTCGGTCTGTTGATGAATTCTTCGCAATACACATTGATTAGGACCCTGATCCCGAAGGTGACCCTCACCCTGAGGTATTTTTAAATAAAATTGTTAATCACCATATTTTTCAGTTGCCCAACAATCACATTCCGAAGGGACTAGTCCCTTTAGAAAGACTGTTCGATGGGAATGATGTGGCAGTAAAGGGTAGGATTTCAAATGGAGATGATGATACAGATGAGTGCAACATTGGCACACAGGAGGAGCCTAAGTTTGAAAAGTTGTCAAGAAGTTCGACCAAAGAACAGAGGGCCGAATACACTGAGTTATTAAGAGGATTTGTTGATGTGTTTGCATGGACCTATGAAGACCTCAAGACATATGACACATATGTCATTGAACACAAGATCCCACTAAAGGAAGAGGCTAAGCCATTTAGGCAGAAGCTAAGGCAGATAAATCCCATGTTGTTTCTTGTCATGGAGAGAGAAGTGAATAAGTTGTTAGATGCCCAAATCATTATCCCCTTGAGATATTCTGAGTGGGTGGTCAATTTGTTCCCGGTAAAGAAGAAAAGTGGAGAAATCAATCTCTGTGTTGATTTCAGGAACCTGAACATAAGCTCAAAGAAAGACAACTATCCCTTGCCCAACATGGAACACATATTGCAAAGGGTAACTGGTGCATCTAGGATATCCATGATTGATGGATTTTCTGGCTATAATCAGATATCAGTCATGCCCGAGGACAGAGAAAAAACAACCTTCACTACTCCTTGGGGCACATTCATGTATGCCAAAATGCCTTTTGGATTAATGAATGCAGGAGCAACATTTCAGCGAGCCATGGATATAGCCTTCATCGGGGAGAAATATCAGTTTGTGGTGATCTATTTGGATGACATCACAGTCTTCTCCAGGTCTGATAAAGAGCACTGCTGTCACTTAAGGAAATTTTTCTTGAAATGACGGAAGTTTGGCCTTTCCTTAAATCCCAAGAAATCTTTGTTTGCTATGAAGGAGGGGAAGCTCTTAGGCCATATAGTATCAATAGAGGGAGTGAGAATTGATCCCAGTAGGGTAGAGGCAATTTAGACCTTGTCACTTCCCAGGTTTAGAAAGGAAGTTCATGCTTTTTTAGGGAATATTAACTTTCTGAGGCAATTCATCTCAAATTTTGTTGATTTGGTGATACACATCACAGCCATGCTCAGAAAGGGAAATGAAGTAAAATGGACTACTGAGCCTAGGGAATCTTTTGTCCAAATAAAAAAGGCATTGACTGAGGCACCTGTGCTGATCAGTCCTGATTATTCCAAAGATTTCCTAATTTTTTCTTTTGCTTCTTTTGATACAATAGCAGCGGTCTTATTGCAGAGAAATGAGGAGGGGCAAGAGTTAGCCATTTCCTTCTTCAACAAGGCATTAAGAGATGCAGAGATCAGGAATGATATCATGGAGAAATAGGCCTATGCCTTGGTGAAAGCTCTCAAGTCTTTCAGAGTCTATGTTTTGCACTCAAGAGTGACTGCATACGTTCCTTCAGCCTCTATGAAGGACATCCTTATACAACTTGACATAGATGGGAGAAGAGGTAAATGGATTGCCAAGATCCTGGAGTTTGACCTGGAGATAAAGCCCACCAAGTTGGTAAAAGGGCAGGGTTTAGCCAAGCTGCTGGCCGAATCCAATTGCAGGGCCTTGGGGGTTAGCTTCATCAATGCTTGCTCAGAAAATCAGCAAGCTGAGTCATCCAACAAAATCTCTCAGGGAGGATTATCACTAGCAGAATGCACATGGTACAGAGACATTTTGTACTTCCTGCAAGAGGTGAAGCCTTCTGATGGGATGGGTAAAAGAAAGGCAAGAGATTTAAAGCTCAAGGGAGTCAGATATTGCCTTATTGACTATGCCTTGTACTGGAGAGACCCTCTAGGAGTTTTTTTGAAGTGCCTGAATCCACAGGAAGCCCAAAAAGTTATCTTTGATTTCCACAATGGCCTTTGTGGAGGGAATCATTTCTGGAAGACCACAGCCCACAAAATTTTTAGGGCTGGGTACTACTGGCCCACCCTATTCACTGATGTCTGCAGAGAAGTCAGATCTTGCATCAAATGCCAAAGATTCTCAAGAAAGCAGCAGCTCAAATCTCTGTCTCTTAAGCTTGTAGTAGTTTCAACACCCTTTCAATAGTGGGGGTTGGACTTCATTGGAGAAATTCATCCTCCTTCAAGTGGCCAACACAGATGGATCCTGACTGCAATAGACTATTTCACCAAGTGGATAGAAGCTGCCCCCACTAGGAGTTCTTCAAACAAGGTAATTATCAACTTCCTGGAGGATATCATAGCCAGATTTGGTTGTCCCAACAGAATTGTCACCGATAATGTTGTTTCTTTCAAGTTTGAGCCTCTGATTAAGTTCTATGAGCAGTTCGATATTTCACTAATTCACTCCACTCCCTATTATCCTCAAGGAAATGGACTGGAAGAATCTTCAAATAAAAGCCTAATCAGGCCCATTAAAAGATTATTGGAAGACAATAAGAGGGCCTGAGATTCAAAGCTCAAATTCTCTCTATGGGTTGATCGAGTGACAACGAAGAAGTCCCTAGGCACCTCACCTTTTCAACTTGTTTATGGGATGGAGATTATTTTTCCCACTTAGCTCGCTTTATATGTAGTGAAATTCTTTCAAGGTCATGAAGGAGAGCCAGACCATATGGTTAGAAGAATTCATCAAGTGGTGGAAGTGCAACAGATAGGGGAGCAGGTAATGGACAGATCTTACAGTCATCAACAGAAGATCAAGTAGGCCTTTGATAGGAAGGTCAGGAAGAAGGAATTCGAGCTGGGAAATTTGGTGCTTAAATGGGATGCACCCAGGCAGGATAGAGGCAAACACAACAAGTTTGATGCCCTCTGGATCGGGCCCTTCAAAATATCTGAAGTATTCTCGATTAACACTTACAGGTTGTTGGATTTGGAGGGCAAAGAAGTTTTTAATGGCCCAGTAAATGGGCATTTCCTGAAGAAATGTTTTTTTTGAGCCATAAACGGCTCCTCTGTTTTTGTAATTTTTTATTTTGTTTATCTTCGGTTTATTAAATGACTCCATACCCCAAAAGTAAGGCACTGATGCTACAAATGAGTTCTTAGAGAATCACAGGGACAACTCTATCCCCCATGGAGCCTAATGTTAGCATTTATTCTTGTAAGAAAGGGGGGTGTTTTCTCTCCTTTCGAGCCCATGGCGTGAACTGTGAAGAAGTGGGGCTTAAAAGCCCAACAAATGCATTTTGTCCAAGGACGCAGACGTGAGCGCAATGTGCAGCACATAAAATCTCCATTTCGGGCTTAAAATGTTAGCAGACGGGCGATCCAGTATTCAATGGCGAGGATCGATCGATGGAGTAAATCGTCGGTTGGTGGGTGGTTGTAGTCAATGGAGTTGCGCCAAGTATAGCGCAGGAGATAGCGCTCAGTATCGCCGAAATGATCAGGGCCATCCGATCAAGGAGGAACATGTGGCGCCTGATCATCCCTCGGTTGTGATTTCGGCTACCGGGACTTCGAACGACGGGAGGTTGCTTTTTATCTGGGATCCCCGAAGCGCGAAGTGTCGAAGGAAACCAGGAGTTGGGCCCACAAACTCGGTATTGATCCAAGCCATTCATCCCTGGGACGCGTGGCGTGCGATTGGGCTTTGTCACGGCTTTGGCTACTGGGACTTTGGTAGAACAAAGGATCACTCCTCCACTGCATCGGGAATCGCCGAAACCCAAAACGTCGAAAGGGCCCAAGCCAGAAGCGGTCCCACATTTATATGTTCATCCAGGTCATCCATCTCAGGGACTCGTCGCGCTCGATTGGCTCTGGTCGGCACTTCAACTACTGGGGTTTCTAAATATAAGGGATGACTCTTTCCCTTGCACCTGGAATCACCGAATCCCGAAAATATGAAAAGCGTCTTTGGAGACAGTGCCCGTCTCGGCATTTCGGCTACGGGGACTTCGAGAGAACAAAGGGTTTCTCCTTCATTCATTAGCAATCATCGAAATGCGAAATCCAAAAGCCCTCCATCTTGGGCCTATAGTCATGGTGCCCGGTCACATTCAGTGAGCATAGGATACTGTCAAAGCACTTATCCTCCCAAGCATCTTTAGGGTCGTTCGAGTACAAGGGATGTGGGGCATTTATTGAGCCTTTCGGGGATCTGGTGTCGTGGATTTCGAAAGAAAAGAAGCCAGAGCTCCTGGTGGGAGGATGCCCGAAAGAATATGGATCATTGATCAAGGAACAATAATCAAAGAAATGTTGCCATGTTGTCCGAGTGCAGAGTTGATCGGGGTTGTTCTCCATCCCAAGAAAGTAGTTATTGAGGTGGTTGGTGGTGGTTAGACATCATCTCCACCATAAATGGAAAGCTCGGAAAGGGACCTGAGACAAGTCAATTCTTTTGCAGGTGTCAGGATTTCGATTGTGTCTGGTTTAAGCACATGACCATCCAAAGACTCCAGGTGCAGTATGATAATGAACATGCAGACGTAATGTTTTTAATGTTAAGCCTCAATTTTGTTGTTGTGATTGGCTTTGAGTATATGTAGGCAATTTTTCCATTTTGTAATGATCAATGGTAGAGCTAAGCTCTCGATTGTAAAGCTTTAACAAAGCCTCTGGTTCTCTGGTTATACAATGATATTTTGAGATTTCTTGTTTAATGGCGGCCAACCTCCTCCTTTCCTTGTTCCTCTAAATCGGAAGCCCGGGTATGGATGATCCAGTCGGGTGTTGTTGTAACTATATAATGTATGTTTGATTGTATTAGTTCTGCAACGTTTGAGGTTTACTTTGAAGTTTCTCTAGTTTGAGAGGATCTCATATCTGAGACTTTTCCCCTTATTTTCTTTCACTTACTCACCACTATGCAAATTTAATGGCTTAAGTTAGATCAAGACCTCACATGTCCTTGTTGTTCCAACCCAGTTTTCTGAGTGAGCAATATTGTCCTGAGTTTACTTCCATTCGATCACCTACTTTAACAAATCATGACATAAACTAATGGGCATCAAGATCTGCTTCTGCTGCAATCCAAGAGTGACTTCTGATGCCAACAAGTGGTATCAGAGAGGTCTTCTCCTTGTTGTATTAATGCATGTCCCAAACGAGGTCAGAGTACAAAGAGTTGGGTCTCGAGATTATTTCTCTTCAGGACAGAAGCTCTCACACACCCAAGCGACCTCTCATGGAAAGAGAAAATAAATATGACGGGACATGAGATCCTTTCAAACTATTGATTGAGAAATCCCTCATTCAACATAGGAACGAGATGATGGATAGTTTCTCACAAATCCTTCAGCGGCTACCAACAGGCGATGCATCTTCTTCGAACGGAGGCGCCACCCCCTTCAAGGTACAAATAAACTTCGATATTCCTATACTTGAAGGTCATATAGACGCAAATGTTGTAGATAAGTGGTTGAGTCTAATAGAAGGGTATTTTTCTGTCCATAAGTTTTCGAATAGAGAAAATATTACTTTTGCGCTCGTCAAAGTCGTTCCCCATGTCAAAGATTGGTGGGAAAATTTCTGTGAGAAAAAGGAAACAGAGGAAACCTCATTATTTTTAGTCACGCCCACCTGGGAATCCTTCAGGGATGTTATTAAGGAACAATACTACCTTGTTGGAAGTTATGACGACCTATATACCAAATGGACCACACTGCGGCAAGAAAGAGACCAAGCAGTGCCAGATTTCACAAATATCTTCCATACCTTGCGCACCAAGATGTGTATCAAAGATTCAGAGCGACCTCAGGTGCTCAAGTATCACGGTTCTCTTCATAGATACATCCATACTGAAATGGAATTTATGGACATCTCATCCCTCAACGTGGCCTACCGATATGCTATCAAAATCGAGCAGAAGCTCAAACAAAAGACGCGACAATTTGGGCCTGGGAACCCCTCACAAAAAAATCCGGGAAAGGGTGGCCCCAACCCACAAAAAAAAGGATAGAGAAAAGATGGACAGTGTCAAGACAACCAGTCCAAGCCGCAATCAAAGAAGGACACCGAAAAGACAAAGAAAGATACCGGGAAGTGGTGCGACTTCCATAAGAGCCCTTGGGATAACATTGTTGACTACCGCTCAAAGCATTCGTTGGTGGCCGAAGTGAAAGCCTCTAAATCAGATGTGGATTCTGACTCAGAGCCAGAACCAGAAACGGGAAGATGGATCATTGATGCGGAACCTAGTGCCAGAGTTTCTACCACCAAGCTCCATCCTGGTTAACTAGACAAGCCAGAAGAATGAGAGTGCTGGGTAAAAGGAACCCCGCTGCACTTCATCGTTGATAGCATTATCCAGAAGAACCTCATCTCAGTAGAGGTCGTCAAATGACTCGCCCTTCCAACAACGTCACACCCACAACCCTACACCATTAGATGGCTCCGCCAAGGAAGCGATCTCCACGTCAGCCAACAATGTCGACTGTTGTACGACATCAATCCCTTCAAAGATGAGGTATTATGTGATGTTCCTCCTCTCAAAGTTTGTGATGTTCTTTTGAGCCAACCTTATTTATGGAAACATCATGTTCTATATGAGTCTAGGCCTTGTAGTGTTATTATTACTTTGAATAGGAAATTGTACAGGCTACCTGAGACAATCCCACCTAGTGTTATTTCCTTGATCTCTACTAAGCAATGCAGGAAGGTCATCTCTCAGACGGGGAAGTTTGTCTTCTTCATGATTTACTCTCAGAATAAGCAAAAGATCACAGCCACATCAAGGGTCTCTGCGGCTGACCTCTTCACACACCAGAAGCAAGTAGATAAGCTCGTGGAAGAATACTATGATATCTTCTCCTCACCTACAGGGGTACCTCTACATTGTCAGGTCAAGCACCCCATCGATCTAACCCCTAGCGCACCACTGCCCAATGGGACAGTCTATCGTCGCTCTTTGTTAGAGAAAGAGGAGATCAAGCGATAGATCCAAGAACTGCTCCATAAGGGGCACATCTGTCCCATATCATCACCTTGTAGGAGCCCAATCATGCTGGTACAGAAGAAATATGGAACCTGACGACTCTGTATTGATTACCGAGCTCTCAATAAAATCACAGTCAGAAATCACAGTTAGAAACTGGTACCCGATTCCCCAAATCGACGACCTCCTTGATCAACTCATGGGGGCCAAATACTTCAGTAAGATTAATTTGAAGTTTGGATACCACTAGGTCCCGATAGAACAGACAGATGTATGGAAGACTGCCTTCAAGTCAAAGGAAGGCCTTTTTGAATGGTTGGTCATGCCCTTTGGTTTGAAAAATGCTCCAGCCACTTTAATGAGGATTATGGATGATATCCTGTGACCATTCAACAAAAATTTTGTAGTGGTGTATCTAGATGAAATTCTAATTTATAGCAAGACTTGGGCCGAACACTTGCAACATATTCAGTAGGTTCTGCACACCCTGTGGTAGCACAAGCTATATGATAACTTGGAAAAATGTTCCTTCAGCATGGACAGGGTCCATTATCTGGGCTACATCATTGATCAGTATGGCGTACATGTGGATCCATCCAAGATCCAAGTCATCTGTGACTGGCCAGCCCCAACAACACTCACTGAGCTTCAGAGCTTCTTGGGCCTTGCCAATTTCTACTGCGGGTTCATGTTATGATTCTCCCATATTGCATGGGCCCTCAGCTAAATAAATAGAGGTGGTGGTAAGGAGAAATTTGCATGGGGCCGGTCCCAACAACAAGCGTTCGATGATTTGAAGAAACACTTGTGCTCAGCCCCACTACTTTCACTACCAGACCTGCAACATCCCTTTGAAATGGAGACAGATTATTCAGACTATGCTGTGGGTGCCGTTCTCACTCAGCACGACCACCCCGTGGCCTATCATAGTGAGACACTGTCAGATACTAACTGTAAGTACCCTATTACGAAAAATAAATGTACTCCATTGTACAAGCATGTCGCTAGTGGAGACATTGCATTCTTGGGAAGGATGAGTCATCCACATTGATCATAAGCCACTGCAGTTCATGGAGACACGGGGAAAATTGGAGAATGATCGCCATCAAAAGTGGTCCACATACTTTCAAAAATTCCACCTCAACATCAAGTATAAAATAGGAAGCACCAATCGCGTCGTTGATTGCCTCAAAAGACCGCCAGTCATGACACTCACCATGGTGCTAGACTCTTGCGACCATGAGACATATGGATGGCCCCAACTCTATGAGACGGACCCTGACTTCGCCACCACCTACCAAATGTTGGGTGCAAACGCAGTTGTCGATAATTTTCATCTTCAGGATGGGTTGTTGTGTCGTCTAGGCCATATCTATGTTCCATCAAGTGACCGAGTGAAGATGATCTAGGAAGCACACTACAGTCGGGTGGAAGGACACTTTGGCATTGAAAATCCAGTGGCGATGCTAAAAAAACATTTCTACTGGCCAAAACTTCGACAGGAGGTCAGCAAGTATATTAGGTCCTGCACTGCCTGCGTTATTGTCAAACCAAACACTAAGAAAAAGGGCCTATAGACCCCTCTTCCTACTCCTGATAGGACATGGGAATCCATGTCAATGGACTACATGTCGAGCCTCCCATCCACCAAGTGAGGAAATGAGTTTGTTTTTGTGGTTGTTGATCACTTTTCTAAGATGGCGATTCCGGTTACCTGCAAGAAGAGCATCATAGCAGAGGCCACTGCCAAGATATTCTTTGAATGAGTCTGGGTACATTTTTGAATCCCACAAACCATTGTCTCAGATCGGGATAGTCAATTTCTCAGCACATTCTGGTCGAGCCTCTGGTCAGTACTGGACACCAAGATCACCAAATCCATGACCTTCCACCCCCAGACAGATGGCCAAACCGAGGTTGTAAATCGAATGATTGTGCATATCCTTCGCATGTATAATTCAAAGAACCCTCGCACATCAGATGAGGGCCTTCCTTATGTCTAGAATAGCTACAATCGAGCCCTGTATAGCTCAACTAGCCACATCCCCTTTCAGGTGGGGTTGGGATTCCAACCATTGGGTCCCATAGATGTTGCACTTCCCCTTGCGGTCACCTCAACTGACTCATCTCCTGCTCCAACTAAAGCTGACAAAGCCACCTGATTCATTGAGCGGATCTAGAACATCCACCAATAGGTTCAGTATATCCTACAGAAGTCCAATGACAAGTACAAACAATGCCATGATCAACATTGGGTGCCACATAAGTTTCAGGTGGGTGACAAAGTTTGGTTGCACTTGTAGAAAGAACGCCTTACAGGACCCCATCAAAATCTTCGCCCACTCTGTTATGGGTCGTACACTATCACCAAGGCCATGGGGGATAATTCTTTTGAGCTCAACATTCCTCCCTTCCTTGGTCTGCACCCAATGTTCAACGTGGATCTCCTTTGCCCTTATTTCCCGCCATTATTGGACACCTTAGAAGTAGAAAAACAATTGAAACCAATAGAGATCAACCCTGACTGCATACAACATGAATCCAATAATTAGATTGTGGACACATAGATCAAGGGCACTTTACAACAAAGAATCCAACTTTATCGAGTCATCAAAGCAGGTCAGCTCCTACACCAAGGCAAGTGGCTCACCCGGGGCTAAATTCAACAGCAATTTCCTCATCTGATGGGGGACCTCAACGCAATGGAGAAAATTTCTTCCTAAGGAGGGAGGATTTATCCATATGGATATTGGTGGTCACCCACCTTTTCCAACTGGCTCAAAACAGTTTTCTGACAATTTTGGCAATTTACTATTTTTAGCAGTTTTAACTTCCGGGGCCATTTTGAGGGCCTAAATGAAGGTTTTTCAGGATCAAGCTCCTCAATGATATCCAAAGGAATGATTGAGCCCTCAAAATGAATCTCCTCGACGATACCTTTCTAACGGGCTATCACACGCCTAAAACAGAGATCGTATGCAAAAGTTACGACCCCGGGAAGTTGATGTACTAACTTACCCAAACGGGGCCCACATGACTTTTGGCGCTTCATCTCCTAGGATTAGGTGTTTGGATGTCTAGGGTTTTTGACATTCTTTGTTATTGTAAAAAAGGCCTTCAGATCCTCATTGTAATCTTCTTCTTTCGAATGCGCACAGCCGTCACATCTCTTCTCAGAGATAAGCCACCACCATTCCAACAAGCTTGCTTCCGTTGCATTTTATAGTTTCAACTTATTTCGTTATTGAATAGAAAACCAGTTTTATTGTATCTATGTTATTTTGTGTTAAGCACCTGTTAATAATCTGTATTCATTTCGTTCTGCTCATAAAATCCAGATCAAGTCCTGTCTATTTGTATCTCGTCGAACTTTGAGTGTTGTTTGTAGGCACGGGACAATAGAAGTGCAATGTTGAGCCAGAGAGCCCGCAATTCTGCTTTTCAATTTGTATATCACGGAACTCTGGGTGCTATTTTCAGGACACATGACAATAGAGGCTCAATTTTGAGCCCGCCAACCCGAGAACTCACGATCCAAAAAGTGGCTAAGTATGGAATGAAGGATCCGTCCATGGTCTATAAAATCTCATGTCCATACTTTATAAAAGTACATGTTTACTATGTATTACTCGTTTCTCGGAAAATTTCTAGGTGTGGAAGTTGGCAGATGCACGTGTTCATATTTCCACTTACTTTTATATCACTAGCCCGACCAAATTGTACAAACTTTCTTGTATAATTAAATTATGCAATATAAATATTTAATATTAATCATTTAGTATTGAAAATAATGTTTTTAGATCATGTTAGATAGTTTATAGGGATTACCATCCGTAAACAATGGCAATCTTGAACCCATCAGCCTTGGAGTTCGTCTGTCAAATTTTATATTATGGAACTTCGAGTGCTATTTGGAGGACATAGAACAATAGAAGTAAAATGTTGATCCTGCCAACTCACAGGTCCGCTTGTCAATTTGTATATCGTAGAATTGTGGGTGCTATTTGTAGGGCGTCGAACAATAGAGGCCCAATTTTCAGCCCGCCAGCCCAAGAACCCACGATCCAAAAAGTGGCCAAGTATGGAATGCGATATCCGTACATGATCTATAAAAAATTCATGTCTATACTTTATAAGAGTACACACTTAGTATGTATTACTCATTTTTCAGAAAACTTCTAGGTTCTCAAGTTGGCAAATTCATGACTTCAGATTTCACTTACTTTTATATCACCAGACCGACCGACCGCTTCCCCGTTTGATATTGTAATAAATGAATATAAACTGGCCCAAGTCCAATTGTGTTATCACATCAACACGATGCCCTTAAAATTCAAATAGCTCGCAAGTCCACTTGTCAATTTGTATATTGTGAAAATGTGGGTGCTATTTGTAGGGCACGGAACAATAGAGGCCCAATTTTGAACCTACCAGCCTGAGAACCCGCGATCCAAATAGTGGATAAGTATGGAATGAGGGATCCGTACATGCTTTATCAAATCTGATGTCCATAATTTTTATAAGTACATATTTAGTATGTATTACTCGTTTCCTCTGAATGTTGTTTCAAAGACACAAAACAATAGAAGTGCAATGTTGAGCGAGCCAGTCCACAAGTTCGCCTGTCAATTTGTATATCGCGAGACTCTGGGTGCTATTTGTAGGATACAAAGAAATAGAGGCCCGTTTTTTAGCCCGTCAGACTGAGAACCCATGATCCAAAAAGTGGCCAAGTATGGAATGCAGGATCCGTACAAGCTCTATAAAAACCACATGTCGATACCTTATAAGAGTACATACTTAGTATGTATTACTCATTTTTCGGAAAACTTCTACCTGCGGGAGTTGGTGGATTCACGACTTCATATTTCAATTACTTTTATATCAACAGCCCGACCGACCGCTTCTCCGTTTGATATTGTAAGAAACGAATATAAATTGGCCCAAGTCCAATTATGTTATTACATCAACATGAGGCCCTTAAAATTCAAATAGTCTGCAAGTCTGCTTGTCAATTTCTATATCGTGGAACTCTGGGTGCTATTTGTAGGGCACAGAACAATAGAGGCCCAATTTTGAGCCCGCTAGCCCGAGAACCCGCGATCCAAAAAGTGGATAAGTATGGAATGAGGGTTGCATACATGCTCTATAAAATCTCATGCCCATACTTTATAAAAGTACATATTTGGTATGTACAACTCGTTTCTTGGGAAATTTTCTAGGTGCAGAACTTGACGGATACATGTGTTCAAATTTCCACCCACTTTTATATCAGGAGCCCGACCGAACTCTTGCCCATTTTCATATTATACAAAAATTTTCGAACGCAAGTTTCTGAATACGCGGCTTTTTCTTTGAAATAAGATATTTCACATCCTTTTATAATTTTATGTAATTAAATTGTACAATATCAATATTTAATATTAATACTTTAGTATTGAAAATATTTTTTTTTAGGTAGTGTTAGATAGTTGATAAGGATCACCATCCATAAACAATCGCAAGCTTGAGCCTGCCATCCTTGGAGTCCATCTGTCAATTTGTATATGGCGGAACTCCGAGTGCTATTTGAACGACACAGAAAAATAGAAATGCAATGTTGAGCGAGCCAACCCGCAAGTCCGCCTGTCAATTTGTATATTGCGGAACTCTTGGGTACTATTTGTAGCTCACAGAACAATAGAGGCCCAATTTTGAGCTCGCCAGCCCGAGGAAAATTTCTTGGTAAGGAATTTGGTAGATTATCGTATTCAGATTTCACTTGCTTTTATATCACCAACCCGACTGACCGACCGCTTTCCCGTTTCATATTGTACAAATCGTCTTGTCTAATTAAATTGTACAATATCAATATTTAATATTAATAATTTAGTATTGAAAATAATGTTTTTAGATCATGTTAAATAGTTAATAGGGATTAGCATCCATAAACAATTGCACTCTTGAGGCCGCCAACCCTGGATTCCGTCTGTCAATTTGTATATCACGGAACTTCGAGTGTTGTTTGTATGACACAAAACAAAAGGAATGCAATGTTGACTGAGCTAGCCCACAGGTCTGCTGGCCAATTTGTGTATCGTGGAATTTTGGATGCTATTTGTAGGCCACAAAACAATAGATGCCCAATTTAGAGGTCCCCAGTCCGAGAACCCACGATCCAAAAAGTGGCTAAGTATGGAATGTGGGATTCGTACATGCTCTATAAAATCTCATGTTCATACTTTATAGTACATATTTAGTGTTCATTACTCATTTTTCAGAAAATTTCTAGTTTCTCTTTTCTCTCTGCTTTCCCTTTCTTTACTTACTCATTTTTCAGAAAATGTCTAGGTGCGGGATTCGACGGATTTGCATCTTCAGATTTCCATTGTTACTTTTATATCACCAGCCCGACTGACCGCTTCCCCATTTCATATTGAATAAAATTTTTGAATCGCGGGTTCCTGCATAGGCGAGTTTAACATTGTGTTTCCATTGTTCCACCCCATGCAACTAGAACCCAAAATTCTGTGATTTACAAATTAGAAAACAAACCCCCCTTCATCTCGTATGCTTTCACTTTCTGTTTTCTTGGTCCTTTTTCCCAATGTCTCATGCTTTTATAT
The DNA here is from genome assembly GCA_009831015.1 of Picea engelmannii. Classification (NCBI taxonomy): domain Eukaryota; kingdom Viridiplantae; phylum Streptophyta; class Pinopsida; order Pinales; family Pinaceae; genus Picea; species Picea engelmannii. The sequence continues at coordinate 84,074 of ML813882.1, forward strand.
ATAGAACCCGAAGTTCAGCAATATACAAATTTCCCTCTCACCATTTCACTTTCATTGTTCCCCTACGCACAAACAACAACCGGAATTTCGTGGCATACAGATTGACGATCGATATATGTCACTGAGATGCAACATGAAAATCGACCCTTCACGTCTCTTGGGTATATCTTCTACCCTTTTTCTTTTGTAACCCGCCCGACCGCTTTCCATACTTGGGTATTTATTGGAATCGATTTCCCGGGTTGGCAGGTGCACAAACTGTACAATGCTTCATCGCAATTCGACATCACCGTTGCCTTCGTACTTGTTTCCAGATATGCAATAATTAATCTTTAATGCTAGTAGTTCATCCTGCAGGAACCGTTAAGATTGTCATTAATGTCCGAAAGTCCGGAGAAGATTTGTCATTACTACGAATTAAACTAAGATTTGCACAGAAGTATGTTATCCTTTCCAAGTATTCATTTCAAACATGATGTAATTTATTTTTTTGCGCCAGCGGGTTGGCACCTTTAAGAAATTTCTAATTCTTAATCTCTCTTCATCGTCACCACCACCTTCGCAATTTTTTCTAAATATGCAATTAGTGAGCTATAATGGTAACAATTCATTCCACATGAACCCTGTATATTTTCATTGATCAGCGAAACACTCGAGGAGATATTCCATTGATACGCATTAAACCATAATTTGCGGAGGGTTGTATTATCCCTCCCCAATTTTCATTTCAAACAACGTCTCGAGAAAACAAAAATTCTCGTAACTTGTGGCTGCAGTTATGTCCAGATACAGTAAACACATTCGGGGATAATGGCCAGAGGTTCCACTATTCGAGGGCATATTCTTACTACTAATCTCCCTCCGCCCAAGAGAAAAAAAGGAGATGGTACCATGCTACACCGAGAGATATATTTCAAGCCAAAGAATTTGAAGGCAACCCTGCTTGCTCAGAGAACCTGTGCAGTTGCATTGATGGTTGGCGCAGAGGTTGATGTCATGGATTCTGAGCTGGAAGAAGATGATCAGATGGGCAACGATACGACAATGGATGATGGAAATGAAAAGACTCTTCCCACTCATGTGCCCAAATTGAAATCAACCATAACGGGCGGAACTTCTCGACTCATTGATGGCAGTCCTGACAACACCAAAAGGAGTTTCATAAAATAAACTGACGTTGAACGCAATAGTCGCTTTGCAGCATGAAAGTAGGAATTCCAGAGTTCCAAATTAGTCCGTTATGGGTGGAAGAGTTTCAGTGTAAGGAAATGATATGTTGATGCTCCCAGATATATATTTCAAGCCAAAAAATTATTCACTTACAAGACTATTGTCCTTTCTCTGGATATACAATTAACATCTTCAGGAATCAGATCTAGAACTCTCACTGTTGCAAGGCATTTTTTTACTTGTCATCTCCTTCCACCAAGAATGGACTAATTTGGGCCTCTGAAATTGCATGTGCAACCTGTGTCCCTGGTTTTTTTTCGACTATGCATAGGCAGTTTCTATTTGTTTCCTAAGTTTTAGTTAAGGGATATTTCATTTTCCCTGCAACGTTTTTCATCTTCTTCCTCACAGGAAACTTCTGAAAACTATCAATTTCACCACAGGATGATTCATCTAGGAGAAAACTACAAGGATCCTGCATACTACGGATCTCGTGCTTGTGTTTGTGCCGGATACATTCAATGTTTTGGCCCGAAGAAATGGGTCCAATTTCTAAGGATAGATGTACAATACTTGGTGTTTTTCTTTTTTTCTTAAATGGATTTTCTATTAAAAAAATTTCTTTGGGGTCTTCGTTGCTGCTTCTTTTCTGGATTTAACGCCTATTCTCATTGGCATGGTTCAGTGCTCTCATAGTTCTTCGATATTGTGTTTACTTAGGTTATTTTTTATAAGATGGAACATCTAACAATTATATGACAATGTATTGTGTCAATTCACCACCCTTGTATGAAAACAAAAAATGGATTACATACAGTTTCAAACCAACGTTCAATTCTATTCGTAATGCAGATAGAACATAGCAATACCAATGTACAATCTTGCAGCAAAATCGTCATTCTTGTTTCTATACATGCAGTTATTAAGTTTTAATGCTAACAACCCATAATGTAAGAAGTTTAATACTTAATTTAATATGTTACAGTCATGGAAGAATGTATCAAGAATACAGTTACACCCACACATTCCAATAAAATCTAATGTTCAACAAAACATTTGCTGGCAATTAGTAGAAAATGAAGTTTAATAGTTAAGTTAATATGTTACAGTCATGGAAGAATGTATCAAGAACATGCTTACACGCACAAGTTGCAATAAAATATAATCTTCAACAATGCATTTGCTGACAATTAGTAGAAAATGATGGGTTTGCAACAATGGGGCTTCTTTGAAACCAATTCACGCTTATGAAAATTGCCCTCCCTCTTTCTATTTTCCCACTCTTTTATTCCCTGTAGTTTCTCTTCCTGGTTACTTAATTTTTATTTTTTTTTCAAAAATGCCTTATTGCGCATCTTGGCGGATTCACACGTTTCCAACCAATGCTTTCCCTTTCTTTAAATTGAACCTCTATTTTTTTGTGTCCTACAAGTAGCACCCAGAGTTCCACGATATACAAATTTTTAGGTGGTGTTATCACCCCATAAATTATGGGAATCAACTTATGACTTGGATATTATGGATATTATCTGTATCTAGTGTTTTTATTGGCAAATTGATTTTCATTTTGCAAAAGAAAAAGAAAAAAGAAAAAAGAAAAGAAAAGAGGGCAAAAAGAATTAAAACAAAGCCCCATGCAATAATAGTGACTTGGTCATACCTTTCAAGCATGATCAAGTCCTTTTAAATTTTCAATGTTGATAGGCTAGTGAATGCATCTGATCAGACTATCTAATCCTGGTCAGATAGCCCCTAGGTTAGAGCTAGTGAATAAGTCTCACCAGACTGTCTAATCCTGGTCAGATAGCCCCTAGGTTAGAGCTAGTGAATGCTTCTGATCAGACTGTCTAATCTTGGTCAGATAGCCCCTAGGATAGACTTAGTGAATAAGTCTGACCAGACTGTTTAATCCTTGTCAGATACCCCTTAGGAAGAATAAAATCTTAACCCAACTGTTTAATCCGGGTTATTTGTCTAATGAAGTAGGTTAGAATGTAGATTAACTGCTTTGCTTGCCTTGCCCAAATAAAACCCATATGAAGAAATGCTACATCAATGACTCCAATGCCCAAGTGTAGTTGAAATGATTTTTCCCTTGGTGGTGTGCACGAGAAAAATCGAAGAAAACCCATGAAAAAGCTCTAATCCTAATTTTTCCTTACCCGTGACTTTTCTGCCCCGGACATACGTTTCGGTCACTTTCCAGTGGTCCAGATCTCATCGCTTGGATCAACGACTCACAGAGCATTCCAGACCCCCCTTAGTGTTCTTCTTTTAAACAAAGGGGGGGGGGGTCTGGAATCTGCGATAACATTCAAACAGATCTGGACGATCCAGGGAAGAGCGCGCGAATCCACGGCTCATATTGGATTCTGGACCCCCCCGCCCGTTCTGCCTTTAACGGAGGGGGGGGTCCGGAATTGATAATAACACAGGCGCACATCTGGACGGCTCTGAATCCAGCGCTCAAATTGGTGGTCCACATTGAATTCCGGACCCCCCCCTCCATTCTGCCTTTAATGGAGGGGGGGGGGGTCCGGAATTGGTATTAAGGAGCGCGCAAATCTAGACGGACATAAAACGAGCGCGTGGATCAACGGACCGTGATGGATTCCGTACCTCCCTTGGTGTTCTGTTTTTAATCAAAAGGGGGGGGTCCGGAATGAATATTCCTTCCGACGGGCCCCTTGTTACATATGGCATGTTTCTAGTGGTCCAGAGGTCACATCCCCCACCTTATACCTGACATCCCGTCGCCCCTGGCGTCACCCTCCACTAAGTCCACTTGTCCCACTTGCCTCCGAGTCTGAGTCCCATCCCATAACTGTTGTCAGTCCCTGCTGTCAGGCCTTTACTCTTCCCATTCATGGCTAGCCCCGTCAACGAATTTACCTCTAATCACCAGCCTCCACATCACTCCCCCATACGCTTTGGCCACCGTCATCTGCTACCTCATCCCTAGTGGCCCGTTGCCCATTAATAACGGGATAAGATACCCGTTGTCACGCTGATCGATTTCCTGTGTCCGACCGACCCATTTTTGAATAAAACTATCGTTTCCCTTTGTAGTCATTATTCGTCCATCGTGCCAGAAACCTCCTATTCCTCCATCGCTCTCGCATCACTTTCACCTACAGTCATCCGACCCCACTAACGTATTGTTTATTGCAGGTACAGTTGCCTAAATGGTATCTAAGACGAAGCAAGCTGAAGAGGAATAGAATCCGTTCGTTCCTCCTCCGGTTGACCTGGATAAAATCCCCCTGGTCGATAAAGACTGCTTAATAGCAGATATCGTATGCAGTTTTGACTTCTCCGATCTCCATTCGTGGCTCCAGGAGGTTTTCCTGGACCAGAGCGACGAAATTGGACTCTGGGAGTCCAATTTGCCTCTGTATCTCTTCCCTCAAATCCATAATTTCCCCGAGTTTGCTCTCCAATGTCAGGCCCACTATGTCTCTGACCAGAAAGCCATCCTTTCTTCATCCGGAGATGCTCTTTTCTTCATCACCCCTGAAGATATCGACCAGATGCTACAAATCACCTGAGTAGAATCTGTGTCACCCTTTAACTTAGAAGTCCTCACTGAGCTTTACCAGAAAATGACTTTCCCACAAAGAGTTCAGATTTTCGAGCTTTTTCTTCCCACTTCAGCTCCACTCCCGTCCACCAATCCCCCGTTCCCCTCGTCTATGTTTTCCACCAAAGGGAATCAGATTATTTCCTCTCTATGTGCCCTCCTTGGGTACTATTCTAATCAGTGGGTGGACGATCCCATCCTAGTATTTCTATCTATCTTCTCAAATGATGAACAGCTGACCACGCAGTTCGACTACAACACTTTCCTAGACAATAATATCCATGAGCAGTTCATCAATTTCGCCACCGAAGGCATGTTTAGGTATTCATCCATTCTGGCTTACATGTTCCTCTATTTCCAAGCCGACAAGTTCAACTTCTCCATGCAGAAGATGGACGCCGACGGGAAGCCCCAGCCAGTCATAGCGTGGACTTCTCTCCTGAAACACAATTCTGTTGAATACGACTTCACAGCGTTCATTGACCGGTTTTACCACCCTGTGGTAAGTATGTTGCGTGGCATGCCTAAGCCACGAATAAATGATGAGGTCCAGAGGATCCTACACCTCTCGGACAACGTTCAGACAGGAGACTAGTATTTATGCCAGAATCACACAGAAATCAGAATCTTTGGATGCGATTTGGCGCCTTATAAACTGCCTCGATATGTACCAGTAAGTGTCTTCGCACTAGAATATATAAGGCAGATTATGAATTCTGACGATATTCACTTTGTTTCCCTTAAGAAAAAGTAGCAGCTGAGAATCAAGGGTCAAATTGGTCCTTTCATCTGCAACAGCCGAGGTGCAGGGGAAGAAGCAGATCGAATTTTCAAGGGGATGAAATTCTCTACGAGTTTCATCTGGCGTTATGATCCGCATGGGATCATTTCAGACATGAGGGTAAAAAACAAAAATACCCCATATACTCAAGAGCCCAAGCCGGACATCGAAAAATTTGCGAATCAGGCAGTATGGTTGCTTGATACTTTGTTAGACTTGGAACAACAGGCGCCCTCAACAAGCGCTCTACCCGCTACCACACCTCAGGTCCTCAAGGAGAAGAGGCCCCGACAAGAATCGTCTCCTCCTGTAACTGAGGTGTCTTCAGAGGAATTCCACATTCACTCGAAGAAGCCGAAGACGGTCTCAACTCCCGACACAACAGCAGAAGCTACCGCAGTGACTACCACAGTGACCACCACTGGGGCCAAGCAATTCACTCTACCCTTCGGCTGTAGTCAGCTTAAGGAAGTAACAAAGGAATTAAAATCCACTGATTCTCCCTTGGATATTCCACCAAGCAAGACTGGGCCCAAGCTGGGCATTTTTGAAAAATATGACCTGATCAGAAAAAAGAACCAGACGCTCACAAGCAGCACCTATGCACAGTTCCAGAAGCAGTCATCCACAGCCCAGCATAGAATCCTTTCGGCGTTTGATACAGAAAAGGGTAGGATGCATATGGCATTCCTACAAGCACAAGTGGTTGATCCCAATGTGATGTCTGATTACAAGAGGGCCACGTTTGAGTTTCAAACAAAGGATGTGCATCTGGAAGATCAGATGGATTTGCACAAGTAAACAGGGGAGATGATTTTCCACACTTTGGCCCACGCTTCAACTTCTGCATCTAAGTTTCGTATAGCTTTGAGCAATGCCCAGACTCAACTGAAGCTGGAAAAAATATCTTCCTTCGCGAAAGACAACAGGATAAAGACATTGGAAGAACTGGTCATCAAGATTGGTTACGACCCGACAAATGTCAAGGCTTCTGAAGAAATGATTAAAAAGAAAAATGTCGACATCGCCTCATTGAGAAAATAGCTAAATCTCCCTCCAACAGAGGACCCACAGGCAAAGGAGATAGCTGAAAAGGAAAGTGAAAAGGATGAGATGTTGAGATTACTCCTTGAGCAGAATGCTCAATTAAAGGAAATGGAGGCTGAGATGGAAAGACTGTTAAAGTAAAAAGACCAGGCAAAGCCAATGGAAGGCATTCCATTGAGTTCCATCCCCATTGTAGGATTGAGAACAACAACAGTGACAGTCATTCCATCTGCAGCGTCAGTGCCCCCACCAAAAGGAACAACAGACCTAGCCAAGTCCATGGAGGGGATGAACCTGCAAGAGTCGGAGGTCATCAAGCTCAAGAAAGAAGTGGAGAATCTCCAAGAGCTAAAGACTTCTTTCCAGATAAGTCTAGCCAAAGAGAAACAGGTGAACGAGCAAATCAGGAAGGAGTTACAGTAGCTCCAGAAACAGATAATGGCAGGGAAAACTTTGGCAGAGGTGAAAGAGATTGTGTGGACTGATATTTCTAGGTCCATGAATGAGATCTGGCCTATGGTTCAAATCATGTTTAAACAAAATGAGTTTCTCAAGAGGAGAAAACAGGCAGTGGAGAAAATCAGAACGGAGCTGGGAGACATGCCAGCACAAGCTAATGAAATCATAAGGTTCCTGAATTCGAAGACCAGGGAGGAATTAGAAGAATTGAAGATCGAAGACAGGACAGAAGCTATATTGGAGGTGAAAAGAGTTCTGACCAAAAGAGGCCTCATGCTTCATCTTGAGGAGAAAATCCAAGTTATGGATCAAGGAGTGCAGAAGTTTTTCCACAAGATAGATGCTCTGCAAAGGAAGGGCCTGCCTGGAATGAAGGTCATTAATGACAAATTAATGACACTACCTAATTATAAGAAAAGGTTGGTTGAAGTGTCTAAGGACAATTCTAAGTTTGTAGGTGTATAAGGAAGCATCACAGGAAAAGCATTCATGGAGGCCTTGCAGTTGGATATTAGTATCCAGCACGAGATTAAGCACATATTCGTCATCAAGCCCACCTTTTCTAAGTACATGGACATGGATGAAGTGTACCGGAGATTGCTTAAAGTCACAGTGCCAGGTCATATCAGATGGGAAGAGCTATGCGATCTACTGGATTAGCTGATGAGTTGTCGTATCCAGTCACCTGTCCTGTCCGAAGAGGCTGCGGAGGCACCTTGCCAATGACCTACCCCTAATATTCAACACACGGTTGTATTGAGTCATCAAAACAGTTCCGATTAGTTAAGTTAGTTAGTCTAAAAATAGCATGAGCACGTCCTGATCAGTTATGCCAGGAGCGTTTGTATTTAGTATTATAAATACTTCAGTTTCCGAAGTATTGAGGGTTGTTGATTCACACACCCTATTGTTGTCAGACTGTATCATTTTTGAAGAGATCCACCATTAATAAAGAAGGGGCATTTTACAGGATTCTTGCGTATGTTCACTAGTGATGTGATTTTCTAAGTTAAATGTTTTCTTTCTCCGTATTCATTTTGTTTTATGAATCTAATCTTTATGAATAGCGTTATGTTGCAGGATTTATCTCTGATACCCTGTTTCCGATTCTAAAGGTTTAAATGTTTGTCTTCTAATATCTTCATTTAAGGAATTCTTAACTTCTTGTTAATTGAAGCTATTTTTCTCACCTGTTCTTCCATTCATCATTTTAATTACTAAAAGATCCAGTGAATGTATTACCTCGCCTTGTGTAAATCTTCTTTGGCGTTTCTGTTTTTTTCTCAGATTTGATTATATACAGACCCCATAGCCCAATGGATGTGTATTTTGTCTCAACCAACCTCAAAAACCCTTTACAACAAAACAAAACTCGCGTCTTTAACTAGCCTAATATCTAAAATTGAACAAAACTAAATCATATAGAGAGATCCCTCTCTGAAGCTGGAAGGGCTAGATCCAGCTTTAAAAGCGGTTGGTTAAGGTTACCTTTGTGAATTTCTTCTTTTCAACCTCTAGAAAATTTACCAAGTGCTAACATAAATGGCGACTCCACTGGGGAACGAACTAAAACTGAATACCTCACTTTTCTTCCCCTAAAGAAAGTTTGACTCTAAGAAGAAGTAGTGATTAGAGGTTGCTTAACTCTGTACATATTATTTTCAGAATCTCCCTTTAAAGATTTTCCCTTTTTCTAATGTTCCTCTATGACTGTTCCTGCAGCATTACAACCTAATGTTGAGCTCGGGCTAGCGAATCAAACACATATTGCGTCAAGCCTTTTTGACATAATCCTCAAAACTGCCAATAACCGGGAAGAACTCGAACGTTCTTGGGAAGCCATTGAACGAGACATAGCTACTCAGGAACAATTGGAAGCTAGACGACGTCAACATAGAAATATCCCCTAGTTTCCTTCACCTTAAAATAATAAAAAATATATATATACCAAAACCACAAAGAGTTCTGGCTCCCAAGAAAGTTCACACGTGATCTCACCTCGACCCAGAACCCTCCACCGCGATAGACAATCCCGAAAAGTTGTTGAGACGAAAGACCTTAGCTACCAGTTCACCGAGTTATACTCCTCTCCTTAGGTCTCCTTCTTTTTCTGGAGGACCAGACATCCCTCAAAACCTTGGTCTCGATCTTTTTCCACTCCGAAATCTGGTTAGAACCCGGTCCGAAACCTTTGCGTCTAAGCTCGTCTTCGACCCAACTGTGTTGCAACCTCGAACCCCCAAAGTCTTGTCTCCCCTGAATATACTACAAATCATCACCTCAGTCTCGTCTAATCCCTCATCGACTTCGTCTTCCGTCGCCCCCTCTCCAACCATCCAGGTCGTCGTCCCACCTCCTCCACCCGTCATGGCCGCTCGATATGCCCCTTTGGTGTTAGCCGCACCACTGCATGCCATGCCCCAAGACTACCAGACCAAACTTCCACAGTTCGACGCAACCAGAACTTTGAACGCGCAAAAACATGTGGATAAAATGAACGACTACTTGGATTTGCAAGAAGTCAACGAAGTTGACGTTCAAATGAGACTGTTCACCCAGAGTCTAACAGGGGACGTCAAGAAATGGTTCAAATCCCTACCCACTGCATCAATCCCTAACCTTGTTGCGTTTCAAAGGAGTTTTCTTGATAGATGGGAGGTAAAGAAAAACCCTCTCCAAATACTGTCAGAATACGAGAATATAAAAAGAAATCAAGGTGAAAGTGTCCAAGATTATTGCACGTGTTTTAACAATTTGTATAATGAAATCCCAACTGAAATTAAACCTCCCCAGGGTTTGGCATTAATTAAATTCCTGGATGGATTCGATGCTGACATGTCTTACCAATTAAGATAAATAAATGTCGCCACCCTTGAAGAGATGAAGAAAAGTGTTATTTCAGTCGAGGCTAATCTGTTGGCAAAACGGGCACGTCAATGGATGGAACGGAGAGTCACGATCAAGGAAGAACCTTCCACGTCTAACAACGATTCCAAAATGGATACTGTAGTCATATCTTTGGCATTATTGTTAGAAAGATCGAATATTTCAGACAGGAACCCTCCGAGAGATGACACACCAGCTCCTCAGATTCGGAACCCCAATTTCAGGAGAAACCCTCCTCAAAACAGACAAAGAGATCCCAGAGATCAAAGAGATCAAAGAGATCCAAGAGACCAGAGAGGTCATGATCAGCTGATCAGGCCTCCCTTACAAGAAAACTACGCTGACGATGGGGGGGAAGTAAATGAGGAATTGGAGGACACTCATATCAACCTTATGGGCATTCACGATAATGAGGCCATTTTCCTCACTCGAGAAGAGGAGGAACTTTTTCTGCTGGATCAAATAAAGATAAGTGAAGAAATTGGAGATGAGGCACAACAGGTCCTTGAGAATGCTATTCTAAAGGGACATAGGCAGTATGACCTACGCAGAAGGAAGACAGTAGAGGCCTCACCCAAGAAGGCGACCGAAACACAGAAAACAATCGAATCTAAGAAAACCCCTGAGCCTTCTACCGAAAAGACTCCCGATAAGGTCCCTGAGAAGAATAAAGTTGATGCTCCGGTGAAGAAAAACATCACCATACTGAAAAGACAGGCGCAGCCCGAAGTTTCACCTGCTAATCTGCCTAGTACTTCTGAGCGGAAGGATGTGGTGGACCAACCAGAATCAACGAGTCAAACCTGAACTCCCGCACCTTTTAGCCTAGAGGCAGAATTGGCCAAAATTAAAATTCTCGTCCCACTGACAGAGTTGATCAGCAGAGGCGGTTATCGTTCACAGGTACTAAAAGAGTTAGCCATTGAACCTGACATAGGCACCAAGGCCTTGAATATTGGATCAGTGACTCATTCAGACACTGTGAACATCACTGATGATCATCCTGAGCTCCTTTTTGGGCCTGAAGTGAATGGTCGGGACGATACCGGTGATGTAGCTCCCTTTTACATCAGTTTAAACATGCACGATTTAATATTGCATAACGCCATGCTGGATTCAGGCGCCTCGCACAATTTGATGCCTAAAGCAGTAATGGAAAAGCTGGGATTAGAGGTCACTAGGCCGTACAAAGATCTCCACTCGTTTGACTCCAGCAAAGTCAAATGCATCGGTTTGATTAAAGATTTGTGCGTCACCCTGGTTCAGATCCCTTCAAAAAGCATGGTAATGGACGTGGTGGTTGCTGACATCCCGCCAAAGTATGGTATGTTGTTGTCCCGATCGTGGGGGGCTAAGTTGAAGGGAACCCTGCAGCTAGATATGTCTTACACCACTATCCCAGTGTTTGGACAACAGAGGAGGTTATACAGAGAAGCACTGATGAAATATATGGTCAGCAGTCAAGAAAAACCTCATAATTACCCCCTTTACTCTGCCCATTTTGATTTAGATTCGTTCATCTTGTACAATGATGGGGATACTGAAGAGGCAGATACTCAGCTAATGGAAGATGTAGCTAGTCAAGATGAAGGTCCAGAAAGCGGTGAGGCAGCAAAGATGGAAAATGAAATCACAGAAGATTTCCTCGTTGATTTCTGGAGTATGGATTTTGACGGGGCCGTGAGTAAAGAAGGAGCAGGAGCAGGAGTCTGGTTTCATAATCATCGAAAAAGGTATTTAGAAAATCATTCTTATAAGTTAAATTTCAACTGCACTAACAACGTGGCCGAGTATGAAGCATTGATGCTCGGTCTGAAGCTGTTGAAAAAAGTTGGTGCTAAACAAATAATGGTAAGGGGTGACTCTGAATTAATAATTAAACAAATTAAAGGTGAATATGTTGCTAAACACCCACGCCTTAGAGCCTACCGGAATGCTATTCTTGATGCGTTGAAGTGTTTTAACAAGGTTGATCTGCAGGCAATGCCAAGAGGACAGAATATCCTGGCCGACGGATTAGCTACGTCCGCCGCGTCATGCAAGATTCCTTTCCGCCAAACTAACTCATACACGGTTGAAGTCAAATGCAGACCGACAATGCCCGATAATATCAGGTACTGGCAAGTGTTCGGAAATGATGATCAGATAGATGACTTTCTGCAATGCAAGAACGATTTTGAGTGTACAAACATAGATTTAGAAAACGAAAAAGAGGACGTAAATAATTTTGAATTCGAAGTAGATAGTGTGAATAATGTAAACACTGTAGATACAGTAGATTTAGGAGAGTCAGGAGACGACGAACCGGAGGCCGAAGTTTTGCAACTAAAGAGCAATATTTTACCTAGAGGTCTTGTCCCTTTAGAAGATTTGTTTGACAATGATGATGTAGCTAAGAAACCAAAAATAGAAGCCCATGGGCAAGAGGTAGAAGACTGCAATTTAGGAACAGAAGAGAAACCTAAGATGGTTAAACTGTCAAAATCTTTACCCCCAGAACAAAAGCTTAAGTACGTTGAGCTATTCAAGGAATATTCAGACGTTTTTTCCTAGAGCTATGAAGATTTGAAAGCCTATGACACCAGCATTATACAACACAGGATTCCCATAAAGGAAGACCAGAAACCATTTAGGAAGAAACTTAGGAGGATAAATCCCAAGTTGCTTCCCTTGATAGAAAAGGAGATTAAGAAAATGTATGATGCCAAGATCATAGTCCCACTACGTTTCTCTAAGTGGGTTTCAAATTTAGTCCCTACACGCAAGAAAACTGGGGAAATCCGACTTTGTATAGATTTCCAAAATTTGAACAAAGCATCCCTGAAGGATAATTACCCCTTGCCTAAAATGGATCACCTCCTACAAAGAGTGGTCGGGTCCAGTCGAATTTCTCTGTTAGATGGTTTCTCAGGCTACAACCAGGTCCTAGTTCACCCAGACGATCGGGAAAAAACCGCTTTCACCACCCCATGGGGCACTTTCATGTACGTGAAGATGCCTTTTGGTCTGATGAACGCAGGAGAAACTTTCCAGAGGGAAATGGAAATCACCTTCATAGAAGAGTTTGGTAAGTTTATTGTCATTTACTTAGACGATGTGACAGTTTTTTCCCAATCTGAGGATGAACACCTGCGGCACCTTAGACGAGTTTTCGAAAAGTGTAGAAGGTTCGGGATTTCACTAAATCCCAAGAAGTGTCTTTTTGGGTTAGAAGAGGGTAATATGTTGGGACATATCATCTCTAAAGGAGGGATCAGAATCGACCCCAGCAGAATTGAGGCCATACTAAAGTTAGAACACCCAAGAAACCTCAAGAACTACAATCTTTTATAGGGAAAATTGACTTTCTTCGAAGATTCATTCCTAATCTAGCCGAGCTCCTCCGAAACATTACGAACATGCTAAAAAAGGATGCGAAAATAAAATGGGACCCTGAGTCCAGGCAATCCTTCGAACAGGTCAAACGATCACTATCCGAGGCCCCAGTTTTGATTAGTCCCGATTTCACTAAAGATTTCTACCTCTTCTCTTTCGCCTCAGAACATACTATAGCAGTTGTATTACTGCAGAAGAACAGTGAGGGGTACGAACAACCCATCGCCTTCTTCAGCAAAGCTTTAAGAGACGTTGCACTGAGCTACAATATTATGGAGAAGCAGGCTTTTGCTTTGGTAAAGGCTATAAAAGATTTCAGGGTCTATATTCTTCATTCACACATCATAGCTTATGTTCCCAGCGTGGTAGTGAAAGATATCTTGACACAAGACAACCCTGATGGGAGAAGGGGAAAGTCGATTGCAGTTATTCTAGAATATGACATAGAAATTAAACCCACAAAACTGATCAAAGGCCAAGGCCTTGCCAAATTGATGGCTGAATCTAATTTTCAGGCCCTTGACATTAATTTTCTAGACAAGACAGATGAACAGGGCGAGATGGCGACTCCAAACATTAAAGAGGTTTTTCTCAACTCTCCATGGTATGCAGACCTTATTTTTGTTTTACAAAATTTACAAGATCCCCCTGGTTTAACTAAAACTAAAGCTAGATTTTTAAAGTTGAAAGCTTTGAAATTCTGTATTCTAGAAGGAGATTTGTATTGGAAAGACCCTACAGGTATTCTTTTAAATTTCTTTCTCAAAGATGAAGCTGACAAAGTGTTGCAGGAGGTTCATGCAGGTGAATGTGGTGGCCATTTAAACTGGAAGGTTACAGCCAACAAAATACTCAGAGCTGGATTCTACTGGCCCACCCTGTTTGCAGATGTCCATCAGAAAGTAACAACATGTCACCAGTGTCAGTTGTTTGAGGGTAAAAGGAAACTCCTTCCTCTACCTCTTAAACCAATTTTAGTCGAGGCTCCTTTCCAACAATGGGGACTTGACTTCATTGGAGAAATACACCCTCCATCTTCGGCCCAACATAGGTGGATTCTTACGGCCACCGATTATTTTACCAAATGGATCGAGGCTGTACCAAGCAGGCAAGCCACTGACGCTGTTATTATTAAATTTCTTGAAAATAATATTTTATCTCGTTTTGGTTGTCCTAGAAAGATCATTACTGACAATGCAGCTGCCTTTCGGTCGAAGAAACTCATTGACTTCTGCAGTCGTTACCACATTGGCTTGGGGCATTCCACAGCCTACTAACCTCATGGGAATGGGTTGGCGGAATCCTCAAACAACACTTTGGTAAACATCATCAAGAAAACGTTGCAGGAGAATAAAAAATCATGGCATGATAAGCTGGTATTTTCTTTATGGGTAGATAGACTAACCACCAAAAGGTCAATTGGTATGTCACCATACCAACTGGTCTATAGTACAGAAGCTGTGTTCCCAACTTCTTTGGGATTCCCTGTCATGAAGTTACTTCAAGAGATGCAAGATGAACAAAATGAATCTCAGAGACGAATCAATCAAATGATTCATTTGCAACAGACTAGAGAGGATGTTTTCAACAAAACACAGGTCATCCAAGAGAACATTAAGAAGATCTTTGACAAACGAACCAAGGAGGATGATTTCGAGCTTGGAGACCTAGTGTTGAGATGGGATGCCAGGAACGAAGACAAGGGAAAGCATGGAAAATTTGATCATCTGTGGACCGAACCTTACATGATCCAAGCTTTCAGAGGAAATAATGCCTTTTTTCTAAACAATGTCGATGGGTCAGATCTGCCAGAAGCACCTGTGAATGGAAGAATGTTGAAGCATTATATCCCTCCTCAGTAAGAGATTTGAAGAACTCACTCTCCATTGTACATACCGGTTTAATTTTCAGTATTTACTTGCATTTTCTGAAGTGAGGGACATTGGTCAGTGGGTTGAAGCCCGAAGAGAAGGCCCTAAGCTGTTGATCATTGTTTTTCAATATTTTCCTGAAAATCAGACCAATGAAGGCTACTAGACAGATTGGTTCAAAATGACCAGGAAACTGGATTCTTGGCACTTAACAGGGCAAGTACCATCCCCATGTGGAGACGCCTGTTATCACCCCATAAATTATGGGAATCAACTTATGACTTGGATATTATGGATATTATATGTATCTCGTGTTTTTATTGGAAAATTGATTTTCATTTTGCAAAAGAAAAAGAAAAAAGAAAAAGGAAAAGAAAAGAGGGCAAAAAGAATTAAAACAAAGCCCCATGCAATAACAGTGACTTGGTCATACCTTTCAAGCATGATCAAGTTCTTTTAAATTTTCAATGTTGATAGGCTAGTGAATGCATCTGATCAGACTGTCTAATCCTGGTCAGATAGCCCCTAGGTTAGAGCTAGTGAATAAGTCTCACCAGACTGTCTAATCCTGGTCAGATAACCCCTAGGTTAGAGCTAGTGAATTCTTCTGATCAGACTGTCTAATCTTGGTCAGATAGCCCCTAAGATAGACTTAGTGAATAAGTCTGACCAGACTGTTTAATCCTTGTCAGATACCCCTTAGGAAGAATAAAATCTTAACCCAACTGTTTAATCCGGGTTATTTGTCTAATGAAGTAGGTTAGAATGTAGATTAACTGCTTTGCTTGCCTTGCCCAAATAAAACCCATATGAAGAAATGCTACATCAATGACTCCAATGCCCAAGTGTAGTTGAAATGATTTTTCCCTTGGTGGTGTGCACGAGAAAAATCAAAGAAAACCCATGAAAAAGCTCTAATCCTAAGTTTTCCTTACCCATGACTTTTCCGCCCCGGACACACGTTTCGGTCACTTTCCAGTGGTCTGGATCTCATCGCTTGGATCAACGGCTCACAGAGCATTCCGGACCCCCCTTAGTTTTATTCTTTTAAACAAAGGGGGGGGGTCCGGAATCTGCGATAACATTCAAATAGATCTGGATGGTCCAGGGAAGAGCGCACGAATCCACGGCTCATATTGGATTTCGGACCCCCCCGCCCGTTCTGCCTTTAACGGAGGGGGGGGGGGTCCGGAATTGATAATAACGCAGGCGCACATCTGGACGACTCTGAATCTAGTGCTCAAATCGGTGGTCCACATTGAATTCTGGACCCCCCCCTCCGTACTGCCTTTAATGGAGGGGGGGGGTTCGGAATTGGTATTAAGGAGCGCGCAGATCTGGATGGACATAAAATGAGCGCGCGGATCAACGGACCGCGATGGATTTCGGACCCCCCTTGGTGTTCTGATTTTAATCAAAGGGGGGGGTCCGGAATGAATATTCCTTCCGGCGGGCCCCTTGTTACATATGGCATGTTTCTAGTGGTCCAGAGGTCACATCCCCCATCTGATACCTAGCATCCCGTCGCCCCTGGAGTCACCCTCCACTAAGTCCACTTGTCCCACTTGCCTCTAGGTCTGAGTCCCATCCCATAATTGTTGTCAGTCCATGCTGTCATGCCTTTACTCTTCCCATTCATGGCCAGCCCCGTCGGCGACTTTACCTCCAATCACCTGCCTCCACGTCACTTCCCCGTACGCTTTGGCCACCGTCATCTGCCACCTCATCCCTAGTGGCCCGTTGCCCATTAATAATGGGATAAGATACCCGTTGTCACGCTGATCGATTTCCCGCGTCCGACCGACCCATTTTTGAATAAAACTATCGTTTCCCTTTGTAGTCATTATTCGTCCATCGCGCCAGAAACCTCCTATTCCTCCATCACTCTCGCATCACTTTCACCTACAGTCATCCGACCCCACTAACGTATTGTTTATTGCAGGTACAGTTGCCGAAATTTTATCTAAGACGAAGCAAGCTGAAGAGGAAGAGAATCCGTTCGTTCCTCCTCCAGTTGACCTGGATAAAATCCCCCTGGTCGATAAAGACCACTTAATAGCAGATACCGTATGCAGTTTTGACTTCTTCGATCTCCAGTCGTGGCTCCGGGAGGTTTTCCTGGACCAGAGCGAAGAAATTGGACTCTGGGAGTCCAATTTTCCTCTGCATCTCTTCCCTCAAATCCATAATTTCCCTGAGTTTTCTCTCCAATGCCAGGCCCACTACGTCTCTGACCAGAAAGCCATCCTTTCTTCATCCGAAGATTCTCTTTTCTTCATCACCCCTGAAGATATCGACCACATGCTACAAATCACCCGAGCAGAATCTACATCACCCTTTAACTTAGAAGTCCTCACTGAGCTTTACCAGAAAATGACTTTCCCACAAAGAGCTCAGATTTTCGAGCTTTTTCTTCCCACTTCAGCTCCACTCCCGTCCACCAATCCCCCGTACCCCTCGTCTATGTTTTCCACCAAAGGGAATCATATTATTTCTTCTCTATGTGCCCTGCTTGGGTACTATTCTGATCAGTGGGTGGACGAGCCCATCCTGGGCTTTCTATCTATCTTCTCAAATGATGAACAACCGACCACGCAGTTCGACTACAGCACTTTCCTAGCCAATAATATCCATGAGAAGTTCGTCAATTTCGCCACCGAAGGCATGTTTAGGTATTCATCCATTCTGGCTTACATGTTCCTCTATTTCCAAGCCGACAGGTTCAACTTCTCCATGTAGAAGATGGACGCCAATGGGAAGCTCCAGCCAGTCACAGTGTGGACTTCTCTCCTGAAACACAATTCTGTTGAATACGACTTCACAGCGTTCATTGACCGGTTTTACCATCCTGTGGTAAGTATGTTGCGTGGCATGCCTGAGCCACGAATAAATGATGAGGTCCAGAGGATCCTACACCTCTCGGACAACGTTCAGACAGGAGGCTGGTATTTATGCCAGAATCACACAAAAATCAGAATCTTTGGATGCGAATGGCGCCTTATAAAGTGCCTCGATATGTACCGGTAAGGGTCTTCGCACTAGAATATATAAGGCAGATTATGAATTCTGACAATATTCACTTTGTTTCCCTTAAGAAAAAGAAGCAGCTGAGAATCAAGGGTCAAATTGGTCCTTTCATCTACAGCAGCCGAGGCTCAGGGGAAGAAGTAGATCGAATTTTGAAGGGGATGAAATTCTCTACGAGTTTCATCTGGCGTTATGATCCGCATGGGATCATTTCAGACATGAGGGTGAAAAACAAAAATACCCCGTATACTCACGAGCCCAAGCCAAACATCGATAAAGTTGTGAATCAGGCAGTATGGCTGCCTAATACTTTGTTAGACTTGGAATGGCAGGTGCCCTCAACAAGCGCTCTACTCGCTACCACACCTCAGGTCCTCAAGGAGAAGAGGCCCCGACAAGAATTGTCTCCTCCTGTAACTGAGGTGTCTTCAGAGGAATTCCACATTCACTCCAAGAAGCCGAAGACGGTCTCAACTCCCGACACAACAGTAGAAGCTACCGCAGTGACTACCACAGTGACCACCACTGGGGCCAAGCAATTCACTCTACCCTTCGGCTCTAGTCAACTTAAGGAAGTAACAAAGGCATTAAAATCCACTGATTCTCCCTTGGATACTCCGCCAAGCAAGACTGGGCCCATGCTGGGCATTTTTGAAAAATATGACCTGATCAGAAAAAAGAACCAGACGCTCACAAGCAGCACCTATGCACAGTTCCAGAAGCAGTCATCCACAGCCCAGCATAGACTTCTTTCGGCGTTTGATACAGAAAAGGGTAGGATGCATATGGCATTCCTACAAGCACAAGTGGTTGATCCCAAGGTGATGTCTGATTACAAGAGGGCCATGTTTGAGTTTCAAACAAAGGATGTGCATCCAGCAAATCTGATGGATCTGCACAAGCAAACGGGGGAGATGATTTTCCACACTTTGGCCCATGCTTCAACTTCTGCATCTAAGTTTCGGATAGCTTTGAGCAATGCCCAGACTCAACTGAAGCTAGAAAAAATATCTTCCTTCGCGAAAGACAACAGGATAAAGACATTGGAAGAACTGGTCGTCAAGATTGGTTACGACCCGGCAAACGTCAAGGCTGCCGAAGAAATGATTAAAAATAAAAATGCCGACATCGCCTCATTGAGAAAACAGCTAAAGCTCCCTCCAACAGAGGACCCACAGGCAAAGGAGATAGCTGAAAAGGAAAGTGAAAAGGATGAGATGTTGAGATTACTCCTTGAGCAGAATGCTCAGTTAAAGGAAATGGAGGCTGAGATGGAAAGACTGTTAAAGGAAAAAGACCAGGCAAAGCCAATGGAAGGCATTCCATTGAGTTCCATCCCCATTGCAGGATTGAGCACAACAACAGTGACAGTCATTCCATCTACAGCGTCAGTGCCCCCACCAGAAGGAACAACAGACCTGGCCAAGTCCATGGAGAGGATGAACCTGCAAGAGTCGGAGATCAGCAGGCTCAAGAAAGAAGTGGAGAATCTCCAAGAGCTAAAGACTTCTTTCCAGATAAGCCTATCCAAAGAGAAACAGGTGAACGAGCAAATCAGGAAGGAGTTACAGCAGCTCCAGAAACAGACAATGGCAGGGAAAACTTTGGCAGAGGTGAAAGAGATTGTGTGGACTAATATTTCCAGGTCCATGAATGAGATCTGGCCTATGGTTCAAATCATGTTTGAACAAAATGAGTTGCTCGAGAGGAGCAAACAGGCAGTGGAGAAAATTAGAACTGAGCTGGGAGACATGCCAGCGCAAGCTAATGAAATCATAACGTTCCTGAATTCGAAGACCAGGGAGGAATTAGAAGAATTGAATATCGAAGATAGGACAGAAGCTATATTGGAGCTGAAAAGAGTTCTGACCAAAAGAGGCCTCATGCTTCAGCTTGAGGAGAAAATCCAAGTTATGGATCAAGGAGTGCAGAAGTTTTTCCACAAGATAGATGCTCTGCAAAGGAAGGGCCTGCCTGGAATGAAGGTCATTAATGAAAAATTAATGACACTCCCTGATTATAAGAAAAGGTTGGTTGAAGTGTCTAAGGACACTTCTAAGTTTGCAGGTGTACAAGGAAGCATCACAGGAAAAGCATTCATGGAGGCCTTGCAGTTGGATATTAGTATCCAGCACGAGATTAAGAACATATTCGTCATCAAGCCCACCTTTGCTAAGTACACGGACATGGATGAAGTGTACCGGAGATTGCTTAAAGTCACAATGCCAGGTCATATCAGATGGGAAGAGCTGTGCGATCTACTGGATTAGCTGATGAGTTGTCGTATCCAGTCACCTGTCCTGTCAGAAGAGGCTGCGGAGGCACCTCGCCAACGGCCTACCCCTGATATTCAGCACACTGTTGTATTGAGTCATCAAAACAGTTCTGATTAGTTAAGTTAGTTAGTCTAAAAATAGCATGAGCACGTCCTGATCAGTTATGACAGGAGCGTTTGTATTTAGTATTATAAATACTTGAATTTCCGAAGTATTGAGGGTTGTTGATTCGCACACCCTATTGCTGTCAGACTGTATCATTTTTGAAGAGATTCACCATTAATAAAGAAGGGGCATTTCACAGGATTCTTGCGTATGTTCACTGGTGATGTGATTTTCTAAGTTAAATGTTTTCTTTCTCCGTATTCATTTTGTTTTCTGAATCTAATCTTTATGAATAGCGTTATGTTGCAGGATTTATCTCTGATACCCTGTTTCTGATTCTAAAGGTTTAAATGTTTGTCTTCTAATATCTTCATTTAAGGAATTCTTAACTGCTTGTTAATTGAAGCTATTTTTCTCACTTGTTCTTCCATTCATCATTTTAATTACTAAAAGATCCAGTGAATGTATTACCTCGCCTTGTGTAAATCTTCTTTGGCGTTTCTGGTTTTTTCTCAGATTTGATTACATACATACCCCATAGCCCAATGGATGTGTAGTTTGTCTCAACCAACCTCAAAAACCCTTTACAACAAAACAAAACTCGCGTCTTTAACTAGCCTAATATCTAAAATTGAACAAAGCTAAATCATATAGAGAGATACCTCTCTGAATCTGGAAGGGCTAGATCCAGCTTTAAAAGCGATTGGTTAAGGTTACCTTTGTGAATTTATTCTTTTCAACCTCTAGGAAATTTACCAAGTGCTAACAGGTGGAATTGTGCGTTGATTGGCTCAACATTACACTTCTATTTTTCTGTGACCTCCAAACAACATTCGGAGCTCCGCGATATACAAATTGACACATGGGCTCCAGGGCTAGCGGTCTCAAGATTGCCTTTGTTTACAGATGGAAAAGTGCTAAAATGAGCCATACCACATTTGCACCACATAAGCTATATTAAAGGGAAAATCACTTCCTCTATAGTTCTGTGTCCTACAAACAACACCCATAGTTCCGCACTATACAAATTGATAGCCGAACTTGTGGCCTGGCTGGCTAAAAAAATGCCTCGGAGTTCCGTGATATACAAATTGACAAACGAAGCATACGACCAAGAACCAAGTAAACTCGTGAATCGTATTCCTGGTAGCAAGCGCTAATTTCAAACATCATGGAATGTCATTTACGCATCGTCGGGTTGGTCCGTTCACGAAAAATTCAATCCTCGCTTCCAATAACGAGTCCGCCCGACCGTTTCCCTATTCCATACTTAGCCACTTTCTCAGAATTTCGCAAATATACAAACCATCCGTTGAACTACCCCATCATGATCTCTTCCATTTTACACGTTTTGGAGTGAAAAAATCCGATACATAAAATTTGACCGTGGAACACTCGCCTCTCCTCAGTAACCCCGTAACCCTTTTTAAAATCTTGTCAGACCGCTTTTCAGACCTTGCCATTATTTCCTTTCTCTTCCCCGTCTCCTTCACCTTCGCACTTGTCTATAATAAAAGAAAAAAAATTGTTTTATATATATATATACATATCTTGTTTCTAAATATGAAATTACTGACATTTACTTATAACAACTCATCATGAAAGAACCATATAGATTGACATTGATGGGAGAAAGGCTCAAGGAGATCTCATATTAATGTGCATTAAACCAAGATTTGCAGAGGGTTATATTATCCCATCCGAGTGTTGATTTCAAAATCATGAAATGTTGTTCGCACGTCGTCGCCTTGGCACGTTCACAAAACCTCCAATCCTTAATTTCTCTTCGTCGTTCTCGCCACCTTCGCATTTCTAAATATGCAATAAGTAAGATTTACTGCTAACATTTCATCATGCACCACCCATACAAATTGTCATTAATCAGCGAAAGGCTCGAGGAGATTTCCCATTCATAAGCATTTAACCAAGATTTAGCGGAGAGTTACATTATCAACTCTAACTGTTCATTTCAACCATTATCCAGAGAAAACCAACGCTATCATAAACCTATGGCATCAGCTCGACAACACTTTTGTGGATATACAGTGAACATCTTCAGGTGCGAGGACCATAAATTCCAATGGTCCAGGGCATATTCTTATTACTCAACCTGTGCCACAGAGAACCAAGTAATTTGGACCTCTGGGATTGCTCATGCAGGTTGTTTCCCTGAGGTTTTTGACTGTAAGGACCTAGTGTCTTGGTGCACTGATAAATTTATTTCAGACAAAATAATTATTCCACTGCTCTTATATTACTTTGTCACCTCAGGTCTTCTGCCAGATGCTAAGATTTTCAGAGCCAACATTGATGTTCAGAGGAGAATATTGCAAACAGTTCCTAGCAAAGCATAATAACGGGTTGGACCTCTTACCCCATTTATTGGAAAACCCGCTTCTATTTCCCGAAGATATTACAAACTTGCAGGTTAGTTCATTTAGAAATCCATTTTGTGAAATTTCCTGGTTGTTTACAAGAATAACAGGACAGGAGTCCACAACAACTGTTTCCCGGATGGCTCTTTATATTTTGTATTTCACAGTCAACGAACAAGCCATTTTTTATTGGGGAAAGTTAATTTCCCATGAAATCTATTCCCAATTGTCAAGCTTCAAAAGGGAAAAGAAATTTTATATGTTGTCCTACTTAGTTTTTGCGATAATGCATTCCTGTCGGTTTCCACAACTGTCTCTGTCGAAGAATGTCAACTAGGAATTCGACCCAGTAACGTTCTGGTACAAGGCCTTGTGGAAGCACAAGGCTTCCCACTGTTTTTATGAGGTTTTTGATGGCTTCGTGTATGTTTTCAAATTTTTGTTGTTAGGAGAAGATGCTCCCCGCATATTTGAACAGGAAACTAGTTTTTTGGACAGGAAGGGAACACTCAAACATTTGGATAATTACACTATCATAACAATTTTTGGCTCCACGGAAAAACCTGCTCTCCTTCCATATCACATTACAGACATAATGCTTGTTGCAGAAGTAGCACGAAAATACTACTACTGGTTGCATATGTTGCAAAAGAAGAAAAAAAAAACAGTTCATTCCTCTGCCTTGGAAAGTAGGGGAGTTTGTGTTGAAAAACGTCAACAAAATTGATGAATTAGCAGCGCATTCTAGCATTTCCAACCTGGAATATGCTAAAATCATAAAAGGGTTCAACCCCTATAATATGTTTCGACAAAATTTACAAACACTTGGCCTCGATGATTTGTTTTTCAAAAAACACCTGCCCAAAAATAGAGACAGTGGCGACAACGCTCCTGCCTCTGATGCCGACCACCTAGACATAGTGCAAAGCTACACTAAATTGTACACGCAATAGGGGAAAAGCCCCGATGACAAGAGTGTTCAATCGACAAATACCACTCCAAAAAGTACGACATCCCGGAGCATCGCTCCAACGGCCCACCACAACAAAAAAGAAACTCGGAGTTCTTCAAATGGAGGAGGAGATAATGACCCTCCTCACTCTAAAATTAATAGTTCTCACAAGCTTCTAGTAGAGAAGAAGAGAAAAAAAATGTGGGGCAGGCGAAAGAGATGGAAATTCAGAGTGAGAACATGGAACTTGACATTGATCTGGATAGCATGCTCTGTTACCTTGATCAGCCTGAAGACGCCATCCAACATAGCCATCCAATGGACATATCCATTACCAAATTTTTTACGAAGATGAATCTTGCGTGTTCCAGAGCATTGTTTTTGATAGCCAGTCCAAAAAATTGATAATTGAGAAAAAAGATGTAAAAAATAACAAAGGAAAATCTCGTTCAGAGCTTGACCTTGCCAACATGCGGCCATCCCAAATCTATCAACTTCACAACGTGAGTGGAGAATCAATTCATGATTCCATTGGAGACATTGAGGCCGAGAATGCCAGACTGAAGGATCGGGTCAAGAAAATGGAAGAGGCTTTGATTCCTATGACATTGCTTGTCAATCCTTTAGCAATAGCCATGCCTGCCACCCCTGCAGCCAACGTAAAATCATCCTCCACCCTGCTCGCATCCTGTAGAGGATATGTGGAGAATAATATCAAGAAAAGAATGGAACTGGTTATCGAGGCGTGGAAAACAACACAAGCCATCACTTCCCTTGAACCATGGCACATAGTTTTCTTGAACATTTGCAGGCGGAGTTAAAAGATGAAGAAAATTTCTTTTTAAAATGGTCCTTCCTTTTGGCACCATTGTTTACAATATGACAGAAATAAAAAGAAGAGAACAAGATCTTCCATCCAAAAGTCGGGTCAGTCAATTGGATGCATGTTGGAAAGAAAAAGTAAAGAACCTGCATCTCATTGTTTAGTCATGTGAACAAGCCATATTGAAGAAAGATAAATTATTCACAAGGCTGTCAAGAATAAACTTAGCTAGAAAAACCAACAACTTCCAAGACCCCGACTTAATCGCAAAGTCCTTTCCCTTAACTAGGCAAGAGTTCGATAAACAGGTTGTTATGTTTAAGGCCTTGTCTCTGGAAACGTTTTACAACATCCTTCAGTTTGATCAAGCTCACGTCGACGACTGGCTAGTCAAATATTCAGTATAGAATGAGGAAATTCATCAGGCTCTGTATAACCTTTCTATCGACTTCCGAGAATTAGAAAATGATATTTTCAACATAAAAATCCGAAATGAGATCAATGTCGCCCCAATGAGAACCTACATTGAAGAATGGATCGAAAGGGAATTGAAGTAGACCGCTGACGAAAGGAAACAGGCAGTTGCTAAGATTCCAGCAGTCGTCAACAACATCATTGAAACCGCATCCGTCAGGGACATCAATGAAACAGAAGCCGCAAGCAAATAGATAAAGAGCTCATATGTACCCTCACTGTAAGTCTACGGATCGCACCCTTCTTTGTTTATCAATCCAATTACTCCACTTTTTTAAATAGAGATGTGTAGCCAAACACTTATACCTTTCAAAAAAAAATTTTCGGGTATTGCACTCTATCTTCTTTCTACAGTCCTGTTTCTTGTACATATTTCTCTAATGGTCCGCAGGAGCCCCAATCCCATTCTACATGACAAACGCATTGAAATTTCGATTTATATGTAACAGACTTTGATCTTTTGTATATTTCAAAATTTCCAGTAGTGTGTAACAAACTTTTATTTTTTGACATATTTCAAATAAAATTGTTTTCTTATTTCCTTTTAAATTTATGTCTTCATACATTTTTATCTTTCACAAGTCTGTATGACAAATGCATTTAAATTGTTATATGTAACAGACTTTTATTTTTATATATATTTCAAAATAAATGGTGCTCTACATGCCAAACGTCATTTACTTATGCCCCATGTTCCCTGATATACATGTTGCACACAACATTTCCGTGATATACATTTCAAAATTTCCAGTCGTATGTAACAAACTTTTACTTTTTAAAATATTTCAAATAAAATTGTTTTCTTATCTCCTTT
The DNA here is from genome assembly GCA_009831015.1 of Picea engelmannii. Taxonomy (NCBI): domain Eukaryota; kingdom Viridiplantae; phylum Streptophyta; class Pinopsida; order Pinales; family Pinaceae; genus Picea; species Picea engelmannii. The sequence continues at coordinate 110,089 of ML813882.1, forward strand.
TAAATTTATGTCTTCACACATTTTTATCTTTCACCAGTCTATATGGAAAATGCATTTAAATTTCCAAATTTGTTCTTCCACTGTGAACAAATTTTTAGTTTGTTATATACTATAAAAAAAATAAATGGTGCTCTACATGCCAAGCGTCATTTACTTATGCCCCATGTTCCGTGATATACATGTTTCACACAACATTTCCGTGATATACATTTTGCACTGAACACTTCCGTCATTTACAATTCGATCTCATTTTCCACAATTTGCTTTCTAACCTCATTGGCAGGGACTACGCTGCCACACAATCTTGTTGTTAACATATGTCAGAAGCCTTTGATTAATTGCGTTGGTTATTAATTATGGATGTTTTCATTAGAGAGAGTGGCTACAAGGATTTCCACAAGAACTGCTTATCTTTTCTAATTTGGGACTAAGTTTTTCCTTGAACACCGAAAAAAATAATTAAGCCAACTTAGTCTCAACCATAAAATACAATATATATTGTATTATGTATATTAACCATGAAGGAAAAGGAATTATGTTGGTTGTTTATGATTCCCGTAAATATTTTTAATAATGTTGAATGAGAAATTCAACTATTGTGTCCATAATACATATACTATTAATCTAGTGTCATAATCTATATTTAAGACCGATAATAAATTTCTATTAATGTTGTTATCATTGCATTATCTATTAAGTTAATATTTTGGGATTCTACTAGTAAATACATATAAACGACTTCTTAACATTTAATAAATATATTATCAACGATAACTTGAATAACTTTATTGATCTTAGACTATGTATATAAAATGCACAAAAGCGCAAACTCCATTTAGACTAAACGAAAACCATAGTAGGGCTTCATTAATCTTGGGCATCTTTAGATGGAACTCTTGGAAACTTAGTGTTAGACAATAACAATTGATTAGTTCATTTTGCATTTGAATTTGGAATAAACTGCTTTAGTTAATGATGTCAATTTAATTCTATGTGAATGATAAGAAAGTTGAATAGATTTACTTGTTACTTCTTATTGAATAATTATTTTGAAGATTATCGGTGGGTCGTTACTTACTATTTATAAAATGGTGGATTAGAATATTTTCTTTAAATTTCTAAAAAGTGATACACAATCTTTTGATGTTAGTGTTAATATAACATTTAGTAGTAATATCCAATTTAATTTATGCTAGTATATTGGAGTCTGGTTTGGGGGCTATGGAGGAAGAACAGTGCCCCTAACATTGGATGGGAAGTACTGATGAAGTCTTGAGATTGGTAGCAATGAATTAGACACTACACAAGTTTTCATTTTAATATCATTAATTATTCATCATTTCGATATACAATATTTCATTCATTGTAGTCATTTTTTTGCTAAATAAAATAGTAAATTGTATATGGAAGGCATGGGTAATGATGATTTAATGGAAATTGTTCAAGTTCTTTTATGTGATTCGATACTTTTACGAATTGAAATTTTATGAGAAATTTTTTTAAGTTCTTTTACACACTGTTGAAAATTTAAATTTAACGAAAAGAAATTAGTCAAGTTCTTTTAAGGATATCGATATTGTTTTGAATTGAATTTTTAATGAGAAATTTACTTTAGATCTTTTACGCTTTGTTGAGAATTAAAATTTAATGAAAATAAATTATTCAAGTTTTTATTTGATTATGTTATGATTGATTTTTAATGAGAATTTATTTTAGTTCTTTCACGCACTGCCGAGGAATAAATTTTTAATGAAAGAGAATTATTCAAGTTCTTTTGTGATTCGATACTGCAGAGAATTGAATTTTCCTGTTAAAATTAGAAGACAGAGAGTCTTTGAAGGTTGACTTAAGCGAATAATATGAGGTGACTAATTTTTTTTTAGTTTATTAGTGCCACAGATTCAACTCTCACCATTTTAAAGATTTATATATATTGTTAAAAACATCTAAAATTTTCACCAAAAGTATTAATAACCTTTCTTAATAGGTTCTAAATCAATCTTACAGTATACATAATTAGCTGCTCTTCCATATTCTAAGGTTGCACAACTATGCAACCTTTCTAAGATTAATCAAAATTCTACATTCAAAAAAAACCAAAAACAATAGCACTAAAACTTGTCTCTCAAGGAAGAGTTTCCACTCCTTTCAATCTTTGGAACCCAACTCTCACAAGCAGAACTTAGTAAAGAAAAATTTTGGTAGCATAACAGTACTAACAAAAGTCAGGTCCTCTCTCTCTTTCTATCATTTCTTTTATAGAAAAATTCCCAATGACACATGTCCTCATGCACAAATGATTAATTTTTAATAATTTAATTAAAGGATTATTCACCCACTACATGTGTCACACTCTCCCCAAGTTGTACATGTAATTTCTCTTTTATTTTATTTAAAAAGCCATTTTCCCTCACATTCCCCAATGTGTTCCTATTTTTGCTCTTAGTTGTCCCTTAGTTCCCCAATCTCTCATTTACTTTGTGTCCCGTAACTAGATTTTAGTTTGAGTTGGATTAAGAGTCTTATTTTTGTTAGGCTTAATTGTAGATTGACTCAATATGTTCCTCTATGTGAAGAACCTATTCTCTCATGTTTTATTTTCTTTTTATTTATAAATCTGTTTTATTATTTTCATGCACATATGTGCATCTACCTAACTTTTAATTTGTATTCCCTATTTTCTTAGATTTTGATTATATCTCAATTCCCTTTAATTGTTTAATATTTAATTTAGTCCCTTTTTTAGACTTAGACTTAGACTTAGGCTTAGACTCTTTTTATATTTCTTAGCTTACAATTTAACGATTAATTAATATTATGGTCTAACAAGGTCTAAACATTTCATTATATTTTCTAGGTCATCTAGATTTTATTGACTCACCATTTTATTATGCAACGTGCCCTTCAAGATGCACCTCCATGTTCCAAGGGTGCGACTCATCTTTGACTAGTTTTAGAAGTTTGTCTGACACTTCGAGTCAACGCTCCACTTGGTAGACCTTGTGAAAGACTAAGGGTTGTCTAAGGAATAAGGAATCTGCCTTATTACTCACCCCTTAGAATTCTTCCTAAGTGATTGTTTTAGTGTGCCCTCACGGCATCGTGGACCTATCAAACTAGGTAATTGTTAACCTACAGTCTAGTTCATGGCAAGACTGCTAGTAGGTTGTAGCAGGGACGTTTCCACACCTCTCTCTCAATTGTATGGTTTATGTGCATAACCCATTTACTCATGTGATTTGGATTAGCAAGCGTCTCCAAGCCTTCATCCACTGACAAGAATATTGTCAATAATACATATACATAAAATCCATACCAAAATCATCATATATACATGTAAATTAATACTCAAAACTAAAACCAATTACAAGTCCACTCCCTCACTCAATCCGGAGTCCAAGGAAGTGTGTTGATGCCATCAACATCATCAACCTATCATGTATCATGAACACTTAGGGAAACTCATCAATAATACCTATCAATACATACATACATCTAGAATTTAACATATAAACACAATGACATCATAATATAACTCATAATAAAAACTTAATCATAATGTCTCATAATCGGATCACTTTCTCGCAAGTGTCCTCAAAGAATAAGTTTATATACAATGTGCTCAATAGAACTCGATTTTACAAAACCAACAAGTACATTGGAGCTTGTAGTCCTTAGTGGTAGGCATCTTTGTGATCGATAGTGGGTTTAAATCATTGATCCATGATCAACCGATTCTATGGTTCTTTGACATCAGATCCTCTATTCACACTTGTTAAATTTTACTAGGTACCTTGGGGTCTGTTTTCATCATCTGTGGGTCCTCTCCCATCTATTAATAGTATACATCAATGATTGGTAATCAAATAGTTTCTACCATTTTCAAAATTATTTCATCTGTTTGCATGTTGTATAATCACACCATTGGGGTTTGGGGAAAATATCTTGGGTTTGGGGCACATTCGTCCTTCATAGCACCCCCTCCCAAGTTGTGATGGAGTATATCACTTACATATGAGTGCTTTGAAGACTTTGTGGGCACTCTCCTCTATTCTTGTTATCTTCCTGATGTATATGTTATGACATAGATCCACATTGTATTTTCTCGTTGCTATGATCTCCTTGATGACATGGATCCACTGTGTATTCCTTCATGGCTATCGTCTTGCATTTCATGTCATGGATCCGCAGTGTATTATTTTTAGTGGCCAAGATTTGATACTTGTTAGAGTTTGAGTATGTCTACCTTGGGGATGGTATATACATGTATTTATCCTTGGTGTTTTCTTGCAAGTACTCATTTATATTTGGACCTCTTTTCTCTCTCCTCACACTGCCTCTTATTAATACTATTTTATTGTAATGTGTTATGGCCATCCATTCCTTTCCTTACCTCACACAATAGGGGGAATTTATTATAGCCTTAATTTCCACCCTACATTGTCAGAAGGAACATAACATAATATGCAAGCCAAAACATAGCCTTCAAATAAAGATTTAGATAGTTTTTTAACGATGTTGTTGGTCATCTATGGGACAACTAGTAACATGTTGATTTTCATTAACCTAAAACAAGCGACACCCTCTTATACCTTCTATATTTGTGAATTTTAGAATAGATAAGCAAGTGATGAGTTAGTCTATCTTGGCATTAGCCTTGTAACTTGCAACATTCAAGTCTCCATTGGTCTCTAGAATATCTACAAATTCTCCCAAGCCTCTTCCAAGAACCTATATTAAGAATAAAATTCTTGAGAATGAGGGAGGAAGAATCATTTATAGATATATGCTTCCAAAATTCAGAGGTGCTTCTCCATCTACATCAATTACAGTCAGGTTTCCTAGCTTGGTTGAGAAGCTTAGAAGGAGCAAGGAGAAAGAGGCAAGGAAGAGTGCATCTATAGCTTGAGGTAAATGCATTGATGTGTTTCTCTCTTACTTATTAATAGATCATTGTTTTTCCCCCATGAATGTTTTCATTCCATTTGCAAATGTTTGGATCTAGCCTCATATTGAATAGATCATAATAGATACAGTAAGTTTGAATTTCCTAACACTAGAAGAATAATGGATTGGTAGTTGTTTGTCTCCTCATGTGCAAGAAGTAGATTGTATGAGCTAGAGTTGGATATCGCTAGTTGAATCAGTTGGACATGTGAGGAAAACCATCAGTTTAAAGGTATGTCCATCAACCTTCTTGGTTAAAAGGAAACAAATTTTCTTGAATCGACATGAAACCATTAGAAGTCTATCCCACTGTTTTTCTAGTATCAATAGGAATATCCTAGGGAGATCTTGTCAGTCAATTGGTGATATTTTCTCTATAACACTAGGATCTAAGTTGGCATCCTTGGTAGTGGTTCAAGGGTTAGTGATTCAGTCTTAGTAGGAACACAAGTGTGTTCTTAAGAATGCACACACAATCATGTGTCAGTGTGTTCGTGTTCACCCCATTGCCATTTTTTTGTCTACCATGTTCTTACTGACGCCCGAAAATGTTTCAGACCTATTAAAATACAAAGGACTATAGAATACCACATAATGAGTTTCATCCAGTATTAATAGTGTTTCAAACCTCCTAGAATACAAAGAACTAGAGAATACGAGAGAATGAGTGAGCTCACATTCCTTTGCAATAAATATATTAAAACAATAATACAATAAAGATGATAACTTGTATTAAAACATTAAATCTTCCAAATAAATCCCTAAACATTTCTAAAAATGACAACGGTGTAACATATATCTAGGAGTCCAGGTTAAGGGTTGAAGTTGAAGCTTCCAAATTAGTGAAACAATTATCATCCTATATATATTAAAAAATTATCATGTCTTGGATATTACCATACATCGATTTAGAAATCCTATAAAATAAGTGATATGACAATCCAAGGGTTCAATGATACAACAGATTTGATATGCAACAATTCAAGGATACAACGATCCAGGGATCCACTGGTTCTAATTTTTACAACAAGTTCTATATGCAATAGTTTTGATATGCAATAATGATCCAACATGTTCGATATGCATTAGTGATCTAGCGATACAATGATACACCAGGTTGGATATATAATGATCTAACAATCGATATCACATTGGATATGCAAACATATAGGTTCGATATGCATTAGCGATCAAGCGATACAATGATACAATAGGTTGTATATGCAGTGATCCAACAACTGATAGCAAATTGGATATGAAAACATATATCCAAAGCCATGGAGAGGTTATGAAATCAATTTGAAATGAAATTAAAGTGAAATGACTAAGCCAAGGAGTGGAGCTACATTTTCCCACCATCCAAACTTAAGTAGAGGATGCACCATCCAAACAGACACTTGTCCATGTGTCCATGATTATTCTATGCTCACACCATCCATAATTATTCTTTACCTACACCATTTATATGTGGAGAGAATAATGTGACATGTGGTCATGATTATTCTATGTCAACATCATTAAAATGACAAAGCAAAAACTAAACTATAGAGAAAAAAGATCAAAATAATTAAATTCAGAGAAATAATAGAGTGGAATAATCTTCACACAGTTCAAGTGAGACGAAGCTCACACATCAAACTTGTATTCACTGAAGAAAAATCCATTACATATATAGTTGGAATACTCACCAACAAACCAAGAACAAAATCCTAAGAACTCCAAACTTGAGTTTTCCAAGCGATTTGGTAAATATATCAGCCACATTAGCATTTGTATTATAAAAAATCAAACCAATTTCCTTTGATTCAATCTTCTCTCTCATGAAGTGGTGTTGTATCTCAATGTATTTTGATCTTGCATGATATATTGGATTGTGTGCCAATTTGATAACACTTTGATTATCACAATTGATGCATGTTGGACCATTTTTCTCCTCTTCAACATCTGCAAGAATTATCCGCAAGAAAACAACTTCATAGGTAGCACTGGTCAAGGATTTATACTCAGATTTTTTTGATGACAAAGAAAAAATTGGTTGTTTCTTGCTACTCCACGACACAACCCCTGTTCCTATATGAAATTCATAGCCTGATGTAGATCTTTTGTCATCAGTATTTCCTGCCCAATTTGAATCAGAAAAAACTTTCAGTTCAACATTAGATTCATCAGTATACATAATGCCAAAATTTATTTCCCCTTTCAAGTATCAGAGGACTTTCTTTGTAGCTTTCCAGTGGATTTTAGAAGGATTAGCCATGAACTGACTAAGGATGTTGACTGAGTATGCAATGTCAGGTCTGGTAGTGGTGAGGTAGTTCAAACTTCCCACCAACTCATGATATAATGTACCATATGCCCCTTTAGTTCCATCATCAATGTATAACTTTGCATCCTGTACTAAGGGATTTGACATTGCTTTACATTCATTCATATGGAAATTTTTAATAATTTCTTTTGTGTATTTTCTTTGTGTAATGAGTGTCTTACAAGGATCCCTCTAGAATTCAAGTCCTAAACAATAATGCAATTCACCAAGGTCTTTCATCTCAAATTCTTGAGACAATTGACTTTTAATCTCATTAATTAACTTGTGTGCACTGCCTGTAATAATGAGATCATCCTCATATAAAGATATTAAAGCAACATTTCCATATTCATCTTTCTTAATATACAAGTTAGGATCACTCTTTCTTTTCACAAATCCTTTTTGATAAAAAAATGAATCAATCTTTACATACCATGATCTTGGTGCCTGTTTCAAACCATATAAGTCTTTCCTTAACCTATAGACTAGATACTCTCGTCCCTACTTGACAAACCCTTCAAGTTGAACCAAATAAACCTCTTCCTTTAAATAACCATTCAGAAAAGAAGTTTTGACATCTAAATGATGTATTTTCCATTTATGTGTTGTAGCTAAGGCAATCAATGCTCTAATTGTATTTAATTTAGTTGTTGGTGCAAAAGTATCATTGTAATCAATTCACTCCTTTTGTGAATATTCTTTTGCAACTAATCTTGCCCTATATTTTTCAATGCTACCATCTGCTTTAAATTTAGATTTATACCATCATTTGTTTCCAATAGGGAATTTTTTTTAGGTAGTTCAACTAATTCCCATGTTTGATTTTTAATAAGAGAGTCATATTCTTCATTCATAACATTTCTACACTCTTGATGTTCTTTATCTTGTTCATAGTCTACAGGTTCTGCAACATTCATTACATGGGACATCAATGCATAATCTCTATAACTTATAGGTGGTTGAGTTTGTCATGATGACCTCCTTGGTCCTTCACTGCTTTCATCTCTTCTCCTGCTCTATGGTGAATCTTCTCCACTTCATGTATCATGACTATTTGAAGTGTCCATACTGCTTTCATTTTTTTCTTGAACCTGTACCTATTCTTGTTCCTGTTTAACCATTGCATCTATTTTGACATGATCATCGTTATCATTAGAAATATTCCAAGAATCAACATCATTCATTATATCACCTCTATCTGCATTCTCATGAAAGACCACATCTCTACTTCCAAACAATTTATGTGAACTAACATCAAACAATTTGTATGTTTTTTTATAAGTACAATACCCAATAAAAACACACTTGATTGGTTTTGCATCAAGTTTTCTTCTCTCTTCCTTAGGAATATGTGCAAAGGAAGTGGATCCAAACACTCTTAAGTGAATGACATCAGGTTTATAATCATGAAAAACCTCAAAAGGAGTTTGAAAATCTAATTTCTTAGTTCAACTTCGATTTTTTAAATAAACAATAGTATTAATGGTTTCTGCCCAAAAACCATTAGAAATGTTTTTACCTTGAAGAATACTGCGAGCACACTCCACCAATGTTTTTTTCCTTCTCTCAGTGACACCATTTTGCTGAGGTGTATGAGGTACTGTAAATTATTGTTGGACCCCATTAAATTTACAATAACTTTTAAATGCTCCATGTATATTCACCACCCTGATCAGATCTGATAATTTTAATACATTTTCATGTCTTTTTCCATCCATTGTTATGAATTCCTTAAAATACTCAAATACATCACTTTTTCTCCTTATGAAGTAGACCCAAGTATACCTAGATCTATCATCAACAAAAATAATAAAGCACGAAGTGTTAGCACTAGAAGCCACCCTCAGATTGCATAGAAGGTAAGCCTAGTACCCATCAGTTTATACAGTAAATCTAAATGAGTTTTAGGAGGTCAAATGGAGAAGACTCAATGATAATAACGTTCTAACTCAGAAATCTGGACTAGCATGCACAATCAATTGAGGTCTGGAATCAACTTCAGTCAGTAAGTTGGAGTAAGGGTGAATAGAGGGAAGACTTTGGTGAGGAGAGTGTAGAGGTCTGTCATGGACATTAGGTCTTCCAGCAACCTAAGGAGGAAAAACTTAAACACAAGATCCTCTTGAATTCAAATCTCAAAGAAACTGAAAGAAATTATAACAACACTATAATTAAACATTCAACATAATACAATTACAACAATTCATGTGAATCAGTCATTCATGAACTCTCTCAGTATCGGAGACAAATAATATGGAGCAAGAAAGATGACTTAGATTAACCAAGATGTCTCAAAAACAAATACATAACCGGAGAACCAGTGTTCTTCATCAAAATATTACAATAGTAGGGAGCCTAGCTCAACCATTCCCCCTTTAACAAAATACTAAAACTGCCTATATATACTCAAAAATGTTGCAACCACCAGGAGCGTGATCAAACCTCTACACATTTAAAGTTTTCAGTCGGTTCCTTCTCTATCAGACTATGCATGCCTTCTCATGTCATACGTGAGATTGCCTCAGTTATGAGTTTTGCAAGAAAATCTATCCAGAAGGAAACTTCTGATTGTCAATCTGCACTCACGGTCGTCTTCAACCTGTTTTCCATTTATGGGGTGAGACGAGGTTTCAACCACCTCCCTCATTTCCATTAACTACCTTCATTGGGATCAGGACGGGGCCTGACACCCATGAATGTTCCAGACAATGCCCACAAATTCTTCTAGTCAATCTCGGCGCCTCGAGGCCATGCAAATCTTTTTATGTGACCAATACGGGTGCTTTTGACCTTTGGCGTAGGTCCTCTCCATCACTCCATCCTGCATGCAACCTCGGGCCACGACCTAGGGCTCATATCCAAAGGTGCTTCAGGATTTTGTCTTTCGAGAGTCTCCACTTCACTTGATTCCAAATATCTTGATGCCCGAAATTGTGAAGTGGCCTTATTCAGATCGACGATCATACTTTATTTGAATTTGACGACCATGATTGCTTCCTCGAAAACCCTAGTCACCAACCGCTCAATAGGCACTTACCCTTCTTTATGGCCTTTCTTTCCATATGGTCACGGGCTATGATCATGGGCCCAATTCCTGGGCGCTTCGTGATTTCGCACTTCACAAACTTGCACCATGCTCCATGCTAAAACCTCTGATTCGCGAAATCGTGACTTCTCGAATCTGGTGCCACGTTGCGATTTGACATTCCTTGTGTACGCCACGAATTTGGACAACCTGCTACCCTTGAAAAATATATGTGATAACACGAAGCACCACCAAGTGACCTAGTTTGCATAGGTCTGGATACATCACTATGAATTAATTCAAGTGTATCAGTTTGTATTTTCTTTGTATGTATGGGACACTCCTCTCTATGTTGCTTACCAAGTGCACATGCTTCGCATTGAAAATGATCATTCTTCATAATGGGAAGACCTTCTACCATTGTTTTTCTTTGTAATAACATCAAATCATTGTAATTGAGGTGCCCATACCTGTGGTGCCATAACTCTTTTGTTGACATGGTTGTGGATTCCAATGCAACATGACGGTTCATTGTCACATCGAACTTATACAATCCACCAACTTTGGTACCTGTGGAAACAATCCTGTAGTGATCTTGGACATCTTTTACAACACACCTTAACTTACCAAATTTTACTTTGAAATTATTATCAGTGATATTTGAAACAGATATTAAATTATTTTTAATACCATGAACATACATCACATCATGAATCTATCTCAGTTGTCCAATAGGTAGTTTCACACTTGTTACTCCATAGCCTTGAACTTTATGTGATCTGTTATCTCCTAAATAAATGTGTTTTCCATCAATGTTCTCATAATATTCATCATACCATTCTTTATGACAGGACATATGGGCTGATGCACCAGAATCTATGAACCATGCATTCTCATCATCCGTTTCAATAGACAATGAGCTTCAGAAATAAACAACTTAAGATTTTTAAATCCATCATTGACTGAAGTGTCATTATGCACAAAATTTTCATTATGCCTTTTATATGTTTGATTGGACTCATGATTCTTTCTTCTATAACAATCTTTAGCAAGATGTATGGGTTTGCCACAATATTCACATTCAATATTTCTCTTAACATAAGAATCATGATGTGCCATACCTTTCTACTTTGCTTGAAACTTGCCTCTGTTCTTGTCCCGCAGTTTACCTCTATATGATCTTTTACCTCTTGCAATCAATGCCAAATCTGAATCATAATTTATCATTCTTTCTTCCTCTTGAAGAATAATTCCAAGTGTTGGGAGTGTTCAAATCAAGAATTTATAATCTTTCACTAAACCTTTCAAAGTGATAGCTACTAAATCACAACTGGAAACATTTTCACCAATATCACCCAACTTATCACTTAGATCTTTAATTCCGGATACAAAATTACTTATGCTTTCATTGGCTTCCATTTTGATAGATAAAGCTTAGTTTTTAGAAATAAGATTGTTGTGAAAAACGGAGACAAATCAAAGTTCAGGTTTCAGCTCATACAAACACTTGACACAAACAAATAAACTCTACACGATCCAACAAATAAAATCCACGCAGTCCAACTCTGCGCGCTCCAACTCCACGGGAACACCAACAAAGAACGATGTGAGAAATGCTTAAGGCTAAGATATAAATCGAAAGAGTTTATGGACTCAATAAATAAAATAGCATATCAACAGAGAGAACACCTCTGAATACAAGAAATAAAAAGAATTCATTTAATATGCTTTCAAGCTCTGTAATTACAATTTCAGGTATTTATATATACGCTAACATAAATTCCCTAAGAACAAAAATTGACCCTTCTATCTTCGAAAGAATTTAATTAAGGCGGTGATGGTGTCTCATGGCCTGCAAAGGTTAAGGCGGCCACCGCTTGAGCAATTGAGACAAATCAATAAATCGGTGTTAAATCCGCGAGTCTTGAAGGGTCAAGACGACCACCGATCCGTCATTATTCAGCAGTGAAATGATTATTATCTAACATACTCCCTCTTAATCATTTCAAAACAAAACAAACAATAACATGCAATACAAGATTATTGTTAACAATGCATTACAGCTTACAGACCCCTATATTATCTCTATGAATTTTAAACAATTCATTTCCCAAAGGCTTTGTAAATATGTTTGCAAATTGTTCTTGAGACCTGCAAAACTGAACATAAATTTCTTTACCATTTACCATCTCTCGAATGAAATGATACCTCATATCAATGTGCTTACTCTGCTTGTGAAAAATGTGATTCTTTGACAGTGCAATGGCAGATTTATTATCACAGACAATCTGAGTTGCATCATTCTTCTCATGCAATAATTCATTCAAGATTCTTCTCATCCATACAACTTGACATGCAATTGTTGTTGTTGCAACATACTCTGTTTCAGTAGAAGATAAATTCACTATGGGTTGTGTCTTTGATGCCCATGCCACTGCTCCATATCCAAGACTAAACACATAACCATATGTGCTCTTCCTATCATCAATGGAACCTGCAAAATCACTATCAGTGTATCCAATCAACTCAAAGTTCAAGTTTGATGTGTATCAGATACAAAAATCAATTGTTCCAGCAATGTATCTCAGGATCCTCTTTCTTGCTTGCCAATGAGTACTCTTCGGAGTCTCCATGAATCTAGAAATTAAACTTACAACAAACATATTATCAGGTCTCGTTGTTTTTAAATACATAAGGCTTCCAACCAACTTCTTATACAGAATTGGATCAACATATGATCCCTCATCATATTTGCTAAGTTTAGTATCAGTTTCCATTAGTGTTGCAGTTGGTTTACAATTCAACATTCTAAACCTTTTCAATACTTCATTTTCATAATTAGTTTGACAAATGAAAATTCCATCATTAGATTGATCCACTTCAATTCCAAGGAAATATTTCATCAATCCTAAATCAGACATCTCAAACTCTGTTTTCATGGCATTTTTAAAATCATCTACAGATAGATCTCCAGTAAAAATCAGGTCATCAACATACAAACAGACAATCAAAATTTTACCTTCCTGGTTTATCTTTGTATACAGGGTTGGCTCACTTGGACTTCTGTTGAATCCAACACTAATCAAGTACTCATCAATCCTTCTATACCAAACTCTAGACGCCTGCTTCAATCCATATAAAGATTTCCTTAACTATATAAAGATTTGCTTATCAATCTCATAACCTGGAGGTTGTCTTACATAAAACTCTTATTCCAAACATCCATTCAAAAATGCAGACTTAACGTCCATCTGATGCATGATCCATTTATTCTGAGCTGCAATAGCTAAGACCATCCTTACTGTGTCAATTCTTGTTACAGGAGAAAAAGTTTCATTGTAATCAATATCGGGTTGTTGAATAAACCCCTGAGCTACAAGTCTTACCTTGTACTTTTCAACTTTACCTTCTACATTCAGCTTAGTCTTATAAACCCACTTAACACCAATGCTCTTCTTACCTTCAGGTAAATCGACAAGATTCCAAGTGTTATTTTTATCAATGGAATCAATATCCTCATCCATTGCTTTTATCCAGACATCCTTTATAGAAGCTTCATAAAAAATTACAGGATCACATGCCAACAATGAAAAATATGAAACCTAATCTACTTCTTCATTCTGATCATATAATTCTCTTAAGATTCTAGTCTTCTGACCTTTAAATCTATTTTTCAATGAAGCTAAAGTAGGATTCGATTCATCACTTTAATTACTTGTGAATCTGTTTGATGTCCACCATGTCCAGATGGCTCACCACGCTCATGAGTTCTGGGCGTTTTAAATTGAGATGGGCTGATATCTAGTACTAATGAGATATGGGCATAGGAATTCTCGCTACAAGCGTATGTGCATGTGGAACCAACTGTCCACCACCTTCAACCTGATCAGCTCCATCATCATCTTCACGGGGTGACACAACTCCCTCTAAAACATATTTATTAATACTTCCATCCCAGGCTTCCTCTTCTTTAAATTGAACATCTTTGTTGATTACATACTTCTTGGTGATGGGATTGTAGAGTCTATATGCCCTAGACTCTTCACTGTATCAAACAAAGATACATCTCTCGCTTTTGTCATCCAAATTCCTCCTCATTTCTTCAGGTACATGCGCATATGCAACACATCCAAAAATTCTGAAATAAGAAACATTGCAAGGCTTACCATCCCAGGCTTCCTGAGGTACGTGATTCCTCATGGTCTTGGTTGGACTTCTATTCAAGATATAGACAGAGAAAACAACCACATCTTCCCAATATTCATTTGAAAGATGCTTCTCTTTCAACTTGCTTCAAGACATATTCATGATGGTCTGATTCTTCCTTTCAGCCACTCCATTCTGTTGTGGAGTATATCGAGCAGTAAATTGCCTTTTAAATCCATGAAAATGACAAAATTCAATGAATTCATTCAGTTTATACTCACCTCCTCTATCAGACCTCAGGATCTTAATGGTTTGACCACTCGCATTCTCAACCATAGACTTAAACCTCTTGAAAACTTCAAAGGCTTCAGATTTCTGCTTCAACAAATACAACCAAGTTTTCCTACTGAAATCATCAATAAAAGTCATAAAATAAACACTACCATTCAAAGAAGGTGTTTGCATAGGCCCACACAAATCAGTGTGGACAACTTCCAATGGAGCTTTTGCTATGTAGGAAACAAAAAATTTCTCTCTGTGATGCTTCCCAAGTATACAACTCTCACAAGAGCTTGCAGGTTGTTGAATACAGAGAAACCCCTTTACCATATGCTTCTTCTGTAACAGATCTAAGCCACCAAAATGTAAATGACCATATCTCAAATGCCATAACCAAGATTCATCTAAACTTCCAGCTTTATAACCATTCAAATAACCACTCAAATCATTTCTCATAACAAGTGGAAACATTCTATTCTTGGTCATCTCTACTCTTGCAATCAACTGTTTGCTAGGTAATTTATCATATATTGTACATACCTTGTTATTGAAGAACACTATGTGCCTTTTCTCCATCAATTGTCCAACACTAATAAGATTGCATTTTAAACCAGGCATGTAATAAACATCGTCAATATTTCTTCTTTGATTATTCTTAGTGTAAATTGGAACTACACCTTTACCATTAACTGTAAGATTACAGTCATTTCCCAGTTTTACTTCAAACTGAATACTAGTATCTATAGAAGAAAATAAATCATTATTACCAGTCATGTGGTTACTGCAACCACTATCCAAAAACAAAATATCATTAGTACTTTCCTGAGTGACATTACAAGTCAAGAACATAGGATTTTGATCATCCTTAGACTCATTTGTGATTTGTGACTACTTTCTAGCATCTGCTTGCTTCTTCCAACATTTGTTAGCAAAATGCCCAAACTTCTTACAATAATAACATTGTACCTTAGATTAATCATATCTCTGTTTTTCTTTCTTGTTTCCAGGGTTTGTTGTTGCTCCCTCTTAAATTAGGAGGATTCTGCTGGGACTTCTCCTCAGACTTTGTTTCAGTTCTATTGTCCCTTCGACCAGAAAATCGACCTCCTCTTCCATAATTATAAAATCTTCCTCTGCCTCTGGTAAAATGCAGCTGGGATTTGAAAGCATGCTCCATTGATCCTTCTTCATATCTAGATATCCTAGATTCATGAGCAACAAGAGAGCCAGTTAATTCATCAATTTGCATTTGACTTAAATCTTTAAATTCCTCTATGGGTACAACTACAGGTTCAAATTTCTTGAGTAAACTTCTCAACACTTTCTCAATAACTCTCTTATTCTCAACATCATCTCCATATTGCCTACGCTGGTTCACAACACTCATCACTTGAGTCATGAAAGTATCAACACTTTCATTATCCTTCATCTTCAGATTTTCGAAGTCCCTTCTCAAGTTTTGCAACTTCACTGTCTTCACCTTGGACACACCTTTATAACAGGTTTCAAGGATATCCCAAGCCATCTTCGAAGACGCAACACTTGAAATTTTCGTAAAAATGGATTCATTTAATCCTTGATGGATTAATCCAAGAGCCTTGTTATCTTTTTTTTCTGTTTTCCTTCAACAAAATATGGTCAGCATTAGAGAGAGTCAATTTTGTTGCTACATCAGCTAGCTGAGCATAACCATCAATAACATAGGTCCATAAATCCTGAGAACGAAAAATTGTCCTCATTTGAATATACCAAGAGTCATATGACTTCTCGCTCAAGACAAGAACCTGAACTTGAGAAGAACTACTACCAGTTGCAACCATTTATATTAAATTTGAAAGGAATCAAATAAAAATTGACACAGGAAATCTAGAGGGAAAAATTGGGCACCAACAGGAACGATCTGCACTGAACTAATCAATAGCAGGATACTAATCAATAGCAGGATAGACTACAGGTTCTGATACCAAATGTGAAAAACAGAGACAAATCAGAGTTCGAGTTTCAGCTCATACAAACACCCGACGCAAACAAATAAACTCCGCGCACTCCAACTCCGCGCGCTCCAACTCCACGCGCGCACCAACAAAGAAGGATGTGAAAAATGCTTAAGGCTAAGATATAAATCGAAAAAGTTTACTAACTCAATAAATAAAATAGCATATCAACAGAGAGAACACCTCCGAATACAAGAAATAAAAAAAATTCATTTAATATGCTTTCAAGCTCTGTAATTATAATCAGTTTCAAGTATTTATATATACACTAACATAAATTCCCTAAGAACAAAATTTGCCCCTTCTATCTTCGAAAGAATTTAATTAAGGTGGTGATGGTGTCTCACCTTCTATCTTCTAAAGAAGATAATTAAAGCGGTGATGGTGTCTCGTGGCCTGCAAAGGTTAAGGCGACCACCACTTGAACAATTAAGACAAATCTGTGCTAAATCCTCGAGCCTTGAAGGGTCAAGAAGGCCACCGATCTGCCGTTATTGATGCGGTGAAATGATTATTATTTAACAATTGTTTCGTTGGAAGTCTTATTGTATTATGAGGAATTATGTTGTCATTTACTGACATTGGCAACAACACTTTCGCCTTATTCTTTTACAATCGTCCACAGATTATATGCTTCCAGCACCGTTATCAACTTAAATTTCCAGTTAACATGATTTTCACCGTCCAGTTTGGTCGATTAGTTGACGTATGAATCAGCTAGAGGATTTGACATCTTCTTTAATCAAATAATTCAGCAGTTTGTTGCTAAAGAATAAATTTACCTCCTTTATTTGACATATTTATTTTCCACTGGCTTATTTCCCACGGGTGTCTTTTGATATCCACAGAATACAGTAGATAGACTCTTCACAGTTTACAGGCTTCTCCTCAGAAACAACAACAACGATTTCCTCTTCGTGACAACGGATCAATTAAACAGTGATTCGTTCTTCATGAGAGCGACTCTGCACAGTTTATGTGCTTCTCCTAAGAAACAACAACAGTGATTTATTTTTCGTAACAGAGGATCAATTAAGCAACGATCTGTTCTTCGTGAGAGCGACTCTTCTCCACGATGGCCGTAGTTGATCAACGACTCTTCTCCACGACGAGAGTAGTTGGCCTGATCTGATTTGACAGCAACAATTCGTTTAAGGGGAGAACGACATCACTTTTTATAATTGGCAGTTCATTCTGTAGGGAATCTGCTCGAGCGCCTTACTTCATGCCTCTCGCCTCACGCGCTACAGGCCACATCTATTACCAATGCGATTTGTATTTGGATCATAACCGCCAGGGTACGATCTGTTTATAACTCGTATGCATTGGACGTTAAAAACATCTCACGTCAGCTCTCATACCAAATTAAATTCAGAGAAATAACAGAGGGAAATAATCTTCATAGAGTTCAAGTGAGACGTCATAGTTGGAATTCACCAACAAACCAAAAACACAATCCTAAAATTATGGATCTAGAATCTCTTACGAGCTAAAATTAAACTCTTAGCTTAAAAATAGAAACACAAAATGTAAATAGTGAAAATGAAAACACACACTAAATTKTGTATTTGCAAAGATGTAAATCTTGCTCATCTACTTCATTGAATAAATCTAGTCCATCTACTTCATATTTTTCATTGAAAGACGAATTAATCAAAATGTGTATGTAAACATTTGGAGAATGCAAAGAAGATGTAGACATTTAAGGAACGGACAGATGCGGCCGCTCTGAATGTAGAAGATTGACTGCATGAAGTTGAAAGTCGTTCTATTGTTGAGATTCAAAAAAAAAGTGCTACAATTCTTATATAAGTGTGTACAAATATTTGTTTATAAATACTTGTTATGTACATAATGTAATTGAAATACAAAAAAAATGTTACAATTGGCCTACGAAATATAAATTTTGTATTTTAAGTTACATGAAACATCTTTAGAAAGGGTTGTAGACACTTGACATCGATAATATTTTTATTTGAACTTACATACAAATTTGTTTAGGAAGATATAGCTTTACTGCATCTACATAAATTAATTGTTTTAGTCGACTGTCAAACATGGAAGGTAATTACTTTTGAAAACAAATCAAAAGGCCATCCATTTCAGAAAGAATAACTCAACGCCTTCGACACTTTATTGTCCGCACTTTATTTTAGAAGGAATTAAAATACGTCTAGMATACTAGATACTATATGTATCATGGCATTTCGCATATGTATAAGGACTCAGCTGCAACACACCTGCGTTGGACTCACCTCCAACACAATAATGGAGAAAGTTAACAGGGTCTACAGACTGTWRAWKAGCCCAARGTAGACCCCAAAGAGCCCAAAGTGACGCTCGGTCTCAGGGCCCGTCTTTCTGTTCTCGTTGAAAAGAGCGAAGCTGTAGGTCTCAATGCTTGTTCCCGGCCTCTTGGGTGTCCCTGCATTTGATAATACATGGCGGATGATATTGTTGTTATAAACACGAGCATTGTTAACTGTGGCCACATCCGCGCCACCAGAAGGCCATCCGCTTTCATTAACGATGAGAGGGATGTTGGGATATCCCAAGGCCTACATGGCCGAAAGAAGAGTATCAACCAAGGCATCGAATAAGTTTTTGTAGCTCCGACCCCCGTCTTGCACCACTGTACGTGGACTTAAACAGAGCGTAGTCCGTTACTAACGTCCGAGGCGTGAGTGGTAAGTTTGAAGACACCCCAAGACGGCGGGAATCCGTTACTAACGTCCGAGGCGTGAGTGGTAAAGACCTTGATGTTATTCTGCAGATTGGCGTTCTGAATCGCGGTTTGAATGTTCCTGCGTTCCTGACCAAACCTCGGTGCCCACTGCAATATATTTGATATTTGTAGCGGGATAGAGTGGGGGAATGTTATCGTTAACCCAACCGTATTATCCATAAGAGGAAAAAAAATGTTGGGTAATGCTAATTTACCTGCGAGGATTGAACAACAGAAGATGGCAATACACCCAATCACGATAATATTCGTTGCCATTTTTCTCACGGAAAATATTAGACCTGAGAAATGTCCGCATAGACGTTCAGTTTATAAGAAGCTCAATCGTATGCAAAGAGATTGAAATTTGAAACTGACCAACCCAAATTGGATGCCGTGCCGCATGCGACGGGCTGCATCGTGCGAGCATTGATTGATTGATTTCGCACTTTCCTCACAATCTCTATCTCTGATATTATAAGTCATTTTCTCTTTCACCACATATCTACACCTGAGCTTATCTGAATTGCATCTCAAGTTCACAATTGCAATGGCAGTGAGTGAGTGGCATCTGGGTATAGAATATTAAATACTTTTATTATAATTAAAATAATGCCAGTGATACCTGGTTTAAAGTTATATATGTTAAATCTAAAATAATTTTAGATTCAACCATATACATATATAACATTTTAACACTTCTGTAAAGCATTATTAACCACTTTGCATGTGAAGAAAGGCCTAGCCACTCAGCATGTGAAGAGGACATTTAATATTAGGCGATAGGATTCGCTGTACCTTTATTTTTTTCGAAGTTACATAAAGACTTTGACCTTGTCTGTCACAGAAAGACCTTCGCATTGTGTGATGTTTACATGATATATATTCACATTATATAGCTGGTTGATATAAATTGATAGGTCATATCAGTTATTTTTAAAATAAATAGGTAAGACTAGAGTTAGGGTTTCAATTTAGGGTTAAGGTCATTATTAGGGTTTTAAATTAGAATTTTAGATATGTTCTATTTTTCACCTTTGATATATATAGACAATAGATAAAATAAACCATGCAAACAAACACGGTGCCTCACTTATGTATTTTTTAATGAAGACGGATTACATCTTTATATAGGAAAAGACTCTCCGGAGTCAGTTACATGCAAACCAAAGACAACTAAACTCTTAACTAAGAATTGACTCTTAACACGCCTACAACTGACTCTCACAACTGAAGCTTATAATTGGTGCTTATAACTGGCGCTTACAATTGGCGCTTTCTCCATTATTTCCAAGTCTCCCCCTTAATGGAGAATGGATTGACTTCTACACCTAACATCTCCCTAAACAGTTCAAACTTAATCTTTCCAAGAGGCTTAGTGAAAATA
>ML813883.1:0-25821 GCA_009831015.1 Picea engelmannii
TTCATTGCACCATAAATTAATTTCCTTAATTAATTAATTACCCCTGTTTCCCTCACCCACCTAAAATCATTCCTAGAATCGCTCCTAGGTGTACCAATATTCTCTTACAAGTTTTAATGACTTTCCCCCTTACTAGTTTACTACTTGAGTTAATTTAGAAAGTTCGTAAATGCTAGATATCTTACTAAGTTAGACTTTCTGCTTTTTCCTTGTGTTTCCCCTTTCTTTTTATGTTTCCCGCTTTTTCCTAGTTTCCTAATACTTTTATATTTCCCTCTTTCCTTTTCATTTAAAACTCAAATTGGGAGGTGTAGAAAATCAACTTTTTCCCTTTTTCCTTTTTGGTTAATAAATTTTTAATTAACATATGAGACAAAACCATTATTTCCCCTTTTTCCCTTTTTAAATTTTATCCCTAAAAAGTTTTTTTTTTTTTTTTTAATAAATTAAATGAATTACTTGTCCCCTTCTTTTCACATGATTAATGTTGATTATCATTATTATTTTTTTATTAATTTTTTTATTATTTTTTTATAAATAGATAAAAAAATTATCACATGTATCATTTAGACCTAGCCTTTATTTTCCTAGGCTGGGCGACATTTTATTAGGGGAATGTTTGAAATCTTCCTTATCACATTATTCATCCTAAGGCCATCTAGGTTTATACATTTTGTAATGTCCCCACTTTGAAACACCATCAAAGTGCAGAGATTTATGATGACCAGAGTAGCCAGATGGATGTAATAGTGAGTACAGGGGTATTTGAGAGGCATTCTGGGGTCCATATTGGATTGATCATCATATCCCATCATTATGAGCCATTCCGCATAGGTTGGCTTTGGTTTCGTTGCATTCCAACAATTTCCATGACTTTGACTATTTTGAATTATAAGTCAATGAAATTCGTTGAAGAGGTCATTTTGGGCACATTACTTGGAGGAACCTCTCAGTGTAATAGCTCATTAGAATTGGGAGGAGCAACACTATAGGATGGGATGGCTAGAAGTGACTTTCAGTGGCCAGGGAAGCTAGAAGGAGAGATAAGGAGCTTTTCGGAGGTAAAAAGGTTAATTAATTAATTACTGTGATTTAATTAAATAATTAAATATTAATAAAATGAAAGTCACTTTGGAGGGACAAGGAGAGAAAATAGTATAAAGGGAAGGCAAGGGCCTCTTCTCATGGACTCATGTATGCTTATCTTTTGATTTCTAGCTTCTAGCTAGTGAGCCCAACATTGGGGGTTTTGAGGGTTTTGACTTAACAAACCCTAGAGGATGATTTGGTGGTGAAAGATTCCACCTAGCTTGTCCCAAGCTTGGTCTCGGAGATGCAATACTCTCCCACACCATTTTATCTCGGTTCTACATCAGTTCAGGAGGGTTCTACATAGCCACAAGCACAGGTAGAGGATGAGGGTGCACCATTGGGGGTTTCCAGCAAAGGGGGCGCACCATCTTTGGAGAGAGATTCATTGTAGGAGATTGGCAGGGCCGTTAAGGATTCTATCACTTAGGTTTTCATTATAGGGCCTTGGACATCATATCTAGTGCTTTCTGAGATAGTTTTATGTCTCAAGTTATTTCTTGAGCAGTGAGGCGAATTGAAGAGAAGGAGAGCATTTTTGAGATCCAGATCTAGTCTATTTGGAGGGGTTACACTTTAGATCTGACACTGAGGCTTCACCCAGTGACTTGCAGTGTCCCAATCTATATTTATGGAGTAGTCCGATGATGATAGGATTCCACCTAGCTTGTCCGAAGCTTGGTCTCGAATATGCAATACTCTCCCACACCATTCTAGCTCGGTTCTACATCAATGCGGGAGGGTTCTACACAACCACAGGCACAGGTAGAGGAGGAGGGCGCACCATTAGGAGTTTCCAGCAAAGGGGGCACATCATCTTTGGAGAGAGATTTGTTGTAGGAGATTGGCAGGGCTGTTGAGGATTCTATCACTTGGGTTTTCATTACAGGGCCCTGGACATCAGATCTAGTGCTTTCTGAGATAGTTTTATGGCTCAGGTTATTTCTTAAGTAGTGGGGTGAATGGAAGAGAAGGAGAGAATTTTTGAGATCCATATCTAGTCCGTTTGGAGGGGTTACACTTCAGATCTAACCTTGAGGATTCTGCCAGTGACTTGCAGTGTCCCGATCTATATTTATGGAGATTTTTAGAGCATTTGGAGGCCTCCTTCAGCAGGGCCAAATTATCTAGGGCTTCAGTCATCGAGTGGGGCATACCATTTAGTGGGGTATTTCAGATCTACAGAGATTGAGAGGGATCTTGGAGATTCTGGCACCTGGGTTGTTCTTACCATCACCCGATCTATCATTTGGCATATTTATTAGGGTGATTAGACACTTTTGGTAGCAAGGCCGAGTTATTGAGGGTTTCAGCCTTCTATTGGAGCGTGGAATTCTTCAGCTGGAGAGTTTGACATTCAGATCTGCTTGTATTGATCTTCATTTCTTATTTAGCCTTGGAGGAATCTTTTGTATTAGTGGGAGAATTTTGTAGTAGCTCTTATCTATTTTCTATCTTCTTGGCCATCTGCTAAGCATTCCAGATCGACATCTTCATTGTAGCAGGTTTCTCTATTTTATGAATAAAGAAGATTTGAGATGTTTTGGCTTGTCTATCTTATTGCATATGGTTGAGGTATGTTCCATGGTTATCTCTTTCTGTTATTTGTTGCATACACTGATCCAGGTGGATATCAGTGACAACACACCTTTTTTGACTGGCTCAAAACAGTGTTCTGACAATTTTGGCAATTTACTATTTTTAGCAGGTTTTAACTTCCGGGGCCATTTTGAGGGCCTAAATGAATGTTTTTTGAGATCGATGTTCTCAATGATAGCCAAAGGCATGATTGAGGCCCTAAAATGAATCTCCTCAATGATACCTTTCCAACGAGCTATCACACGCCTAAAACATAGATCGTATACAAAAGTTACGACCCCGGGAAGTTGATGTACTAACTTACCCAAACAAGGCCCACATGACTTTTGGCGCTTCATCTCCTAGGGTTAGGTTTTTGGATGTATATGAAATTTGGCATTCTCATCTATTGTAAAAAGGCCTCTAGAGCCTCATTGTAATCATCTTCTCATGGATGCGAGTAGCAGACACATCTCTTCTTAGAGATAAGCTACCAGCGCCATAGCTAGCTTATTTCCATTCTGTCTGTAAGCATATTTCAGTCATTTGTTATTAATGAAATGAAGTCTTATTTCCGCTGCATCTCTGTGTTTATGTGTATTCCTGTATTTCATTGTGTTCCTACATAAATCCATATCAGTGGTATTAGAGCGGTCTACTCATTCTCGATCCTTCTTTGCATGTCCCCAACGAGATCAGGGTATAAGGAGTTGGGGCTCGATCTGGTTGAACCTTTGCAAGATCAGCCTCGTAAACCCCGACGACCACCCATGGGGGAAGAAAAGAAAGATGAGGGAGCAGGAGATCCTATCAAAATGTTTCTTGAGGAGGCCCTCAAGAAACAAAGGAACGCGATGATGGACAACTTTTCCCAAATTCTTCAACGAATTTCGACTAGCGGTGCATCGACATCCAGAAGCCACTCTGGAGGTGCCACTCCTTTTAAGGTACAAGTAAACTTTGACATTCCCATATTTGATGGCCAAATAGATGCAGATGCTGTAGATAGATGGTTGAATCTGTTAAAAGGATATTTCTCGGTTCATGACTTTTCTGATCGAGAAAAGATTATTTTCGCACTCCTCGAAGCCGCCCCCCATGTCAAGGACTGGTGGGAAACCTACTCGGAGAAAGAGGGCGAGGGAGAACCCTCTTTATTCTCAGACACACCCACTTGGAATTCTTTCTGAGAGACCATCAAGGAACAATATTATCCCGTGGGGAGCTATGAGGACAAATACATACAATGGACTACGTTGCGGCAACAAAGGGACCAAGATGTGCATGAGATGACGAATCTGTTTCATATCCTACGCACAAAGTTGGGTATCAAATATTCAGAGGAACATTTGGTGTTAAAGTACCACAGTTTTTTGCACAGATACATTCAGGAGGAAATGGAGTTCCTTGACATATCCTCACTTGGTGTGGCATACCGATATGCTGCCAAGATTGAGCAGAAGTTCAAACAGAAGAACCGAGACTTTGGGTATGCAAATCAGAAGCACGGGAAAGGTACTCCCAAACTGCAAAACAAAGGACCAAGCCAAGGTGGGGTAGCCTAGGACAACCCGCCAAATCCACAAGAAAATAACAACACCACGAAGCCAAAAAAGCACACGGGGAAGTGGTGCGAGTTCCATAAGAGCTCCACTCACAACACAAGTGAGTGTTGGGCCAAGCAGTCACTGGTATCCGAGTTGAAGAATTTTGAATCGAATGCATGCTCCAACTCTGAATCAGAACCTGACAAGGGGAATGACAAGGGAAAGCAGATTATTGATGCGGAGCCCAATGCTACCATTTCCACCACGAAGATCCAGAAGGAGGAACCAGAAGATCGAGAGGAGGCAGAGCATCTCTTCCATTCCAAGATGTGGGTAAAGGGTTCCCTATTGCAGTTCATTGTCGACATCGGGAGCCAGAAGAACCTCATCTCGACAGAGGTCATGAAACAATTGGGCTTGTCGACCATAGCACACCCACAACCATACACCATCGGGTGGTTGCACCGAGGACGAGACCTCCGCGTCAGCCGACAATGTTGCCTTCCCTATAGCATCAAGCCCTTCACAGATGAGGTATTATGTGACATTGCTCCTCTTGATGTTTCTGATGTATTATTAGGCTAACCATACTTGTGGAAGCGACATGCTATGTATGAATCTAGGCCTTGTGCTGTTATTATCACTTTGGGCAATAAGTTGTACAGGATACTAGAGATAGCACCGCCTACCACCATCTCTTTGGTTACTGCAAAACAATGCAGTAAGCTCATTTCCCAAACCAGGAAATTTGTTTTCCTGATGATCCGCCCTCAGGGAAAGAGGAATACTATGGCCATGACCTCTAGACAAGGCCCCACTGCACGAAAAAAACAGATGGATAAGGTCATGGAGGAGTACGAGGACATCTTCACCTCCCTCGCAGGGGTGCCTCTACACTACCAGGTCAAGCACCCCATCGATCTGACCCCAGGTGCACCACTGCCCAATGGACCCATCTACCAGTGCTCTGTCCTGGAGAATGATGAAATCAAGAGGTATATTCATGAGCTGTTGCAGAAAGGTCACATCCGGCCAAGTTCATCACCCTGTGGGAGCCCGATCGTACTGGTGTAGAAAAAGGATGGGACTTGGAGACTCTGCATTGACTATCGGGCAATGAACAAGATCACTGTTTGGAATAGGTACCCAATCCCACGAATTGATGACCTTGTGGATCAAATCAAGGGGGAAAAATATTTTAGCAATATCGACTTGAAGTCTTGGTATCACCAGGTACCAATCGAACCTTTTGATGTGTTGAAGACTGCATTCAAATCCAAGGAGGGCCTTTTCGAATGATTGGTCATGCCTTTCGGGTTGCCGAATGCCATTGCAACCTTCATGAGGCTAATGGACGACATCCTGTTTCCATTCACCAACTCATTTGTAGTGGTTTACTTGGATGACATTCTTATCTTCAACCATACTTGGGAAGAGCACCTCCACCATATCCAACAGGTCCTCCAAACACTGCGACAACACAAGTTGTGTGCCAATTTGGAGAAATGCACTTTTGGCATAACCCAGGTTCAGTATCTGGGATACATTATTGATGAGCGGGGGGTGCATGTGGATCCAGCAAAGATCCAAGTCATTCAGGATTGGCCAGCCCCAACCACCCTAACAAAGCTCCATATCTTTTTAGGTCTTGCCAATTTCTACCGTAGGTTTGTGTTGGGATTCTCTCATATAACTTGGCCCTTGAGTCAAGTCACCAAGGGAGGAGCTAAAGAAAAGTTATTTTGGTCTGAATCTCAACAGAAGGCATTCAGGGAGTTGAAACATCGCCTCTTCTCTGCACCAGTTCTCACACTACCAGACTTGCAACAACCATTTGAGATCGAGACAGATGCCTCTGACTATGCTATTGGGGCAGTCCTTACTCAACATGGGCATCCAGTGGCATATCACAGTGTGACACTTTCTGACACAGTCCAAAAGTATCCCACTTATGAAAAAAAAATGTATTCCATTATGCAGGCTTGTCGACAATGGAAGCATTACATTTTGGGAAAGGAAACGGTCATCTACACGGACCGCCGACCCCTGCAGTTCATACAGACACAAGGGAATTTGCAGAATGATCGCCATCAGAAGTGGTCCACATACCTGCAACAGTTTCATTTGAACATTAAGTACAAAAAAGACAGCACCAATAATGTTGCATACTGCCTCAGTCGACCACCCATCGTGGCCCTAACCAATATGCTCAACTCTTGTGGGCATGAGACTTCCAATTGGCCGCTTCTCTACACAAGTGATCCAGAATTTAGCCACACATACAATACACTCTTGGAGGGTAAGCAAGTTCCCAATTTTCACCTTCAGGATGCCCTGCTTTGTCACTTGGGACACCTTTGTGTTCCTTCAAGTGAGCGTGCCAAGATGATTTGGGAGGCGCACTACACTCGAGTCGTTGGGCATTTCAGGGTCGAGAAAACCGTGGCAGTACTGCAAAAGTATTTCTATTGGCCGAACCTTCGACAGGATGTTGGGAAGTACATCAAGTCCTGCACTGCTTGTGCCATTTCCAAACCGACCATCAAGAAGAAAGGCCTCTATACTCCGCTTCCTACCCCCAGTCGACCTTGGGAATCCATCTCTATGGATTACATGTCAGGCCTTCCTTCTACTAAGAATGGCAATGACTATGTTTTTGTGGTCGTCGACCGATTCTCGAAGATGTCCATTATGATGGCCTGCAAGAAGAATATCACAACAGAAGCCACTGCTAAACTCTTCTTTGAACGAGTGTGGGTACACTTTGGGATTCCACAGTCTATCATCTTAGATCGGGACAATAGGTTCCTCAGTACATTTTGGTCCAGCCTCTGGTCGATTTTGGACACCAAGCTCACCAAGTCCACAACTTTCCTTCCACAAACTGATGGCCAGACAGAGGTTGTCAATGGGATGATCGTACATATTCTGTGCATGTAAAAATCAAAGCATCCACGCACATGGGATGAGAGCCTCCCCTATGTACAACATAGCTACAACCGGGTTCCCCATAGCTCAACTAGCCACAGCCCCTTTCAAGTGGGCTTGGGATTCCAGCCACTCTGTCCCATTGACATAACCATGCCATTTGTGGCTACTTAGGAAGATTCATCTCATGTCCAATCTGAGGTGGATAAGGAAAACAACTTCATTGAGCACATTCAACACATCCGCCAACAGGTTCATGACATCTTGGACAGAGCCAATGCTAAGTACAAGCAATGACATGATCAACATTGGGTGCCACACAACTTCCAAGTGGGCGACAAAGTGTGGTTGCATTTGCAAAAGGAACGCCTCGCTGGACCCTACCACAACTTTCGTCCGATTCGACATGGGCCGTACACCCTCACCAAGGCTATAGGGGAAAATTCCTTTGAGCTCAACATTCCACCATTCCTTGTTCTGCACCCAGTGTTCAATGTGGACCGCCTTCGGCCCTACTTTCCACCTCTACTGGACACATCCGACATGGCAGAACAACCCACACCAACAGAGTCAAATCCAGACTGCATGGAACAAGATAGAACTGATCAGATCATGGATACACAGATCAAGAGCACCCAAAAACAAAGGATACCGCTATATCGAGTTGTCAAAGCAGGTCAATTCCTTCACCAAAGCAAATGGCTCACCAGGGACCAAGTTCAACAGAAGTTTCCTCATCTAATGGAGGAACTCAATGCAATGGGGACCATTTATTCCTAATGAGGGAGGATTGATCCAGGTGGATATCGGTGGCCACCCACCTTTTCCGACTGGCTCAAAACAATGTTCTGGCAATTTTGGCAATTTACTATTTTTAGCAGGTTTTAACTTTCGGGGCCATTTTGAGGGCCTCAATGAAGCTTTTTTGATATTGAGGTTCTCAATGATTGTCACAGGCATTATTGATTCCCCAAAATGAATCTCCTCGATGATACCTTTCCAACGAGCTATCACACGCCTAAAATGGAGATCGTATGCAAAAGTTACGACCCCGGGAAGTTGATGTACTAACTTACCCAAACGGGGCCCACATGACTTTTGGCACTTCATCTCCCATGGTTAGGTTTTTGGATGTCTATGAATTTTGGCATTCTCGTCTATTGTAAAAAGTCCTCTAGAGCCTCATTGTAATCATCTTCTCACGGATGCGAGTAGCAGACACATCTCTTCTGAGAGATAAGCTACTAGCGCCATAGCTAGTTTATTTCCATTATGTCTGTAAGCATATTTCAGTCATTTGTTATTAATGAAATGAATTCTTATTTCTGCTGCATCTCTGTGTTTATGTTTATTCCTGTATTTCATTGTGTTCCTACATAAATCTGGATCATACACACATCTAAACAAATAGATCAACAAACTGTTTGACGAAATACCACAACCAAGAAAAAGTTTTATAAAAGACACCAAAACAAGTGATGATCCTTGCATAATGGTTTGGGATCATTACAGTGGTATCAGAGCTTAAATCCTAAAAACCTAAGGGGTCTTTGTTGTTAGGATATTTAGACACTTAGGATTTAGTTAAGATCTACTTGGTATAATATGTCGTTAGGTAAAAGTGTGTTTCTTTAGTATGCATTAGTATGCATTTGTAGTTAGGCAATCTAACGGTCACGATATGTTCCCGACATAGAGTGATCCGACGGTTCATACTCTCCTCGATCTTAACGGCCATTGATCCATGGCTTAACACCTGATTGTTCCATGATCTCTATTTAAAGAGCATGGAGGGTCATTTTCCGATGATCGATTGTGAGAAACTCTCTTGTAAAATCTCTCTATAATCTTTTTCTTTGCATTAATAAACTGCTCCAAGTGGCCGTGTTGGTTGGGGCCATGAATGTTTCCCCGTAGGGGTTTTACCATGTGAAAACATTGGTGTGTTGATATTTGATCTGGTTATGTGAGTGGTTACTGAAGGTGTTCGTCCTTTGTTGGAATACCTGTGTTGTCGAACATTTGTGAATAATTGGAATGAATTGGATAGGATATCCTTTGAGATATCATGTTTGGAGATCATGTATGACAACCTTAAAAAGGAATCTAAGGCTATAATAACCTTCCAACAATATGCATCCTATAGAAATCCCCATTGGAGAAAATGGGATATTTTACAAGGGATAATCATAGCAGGTGAAAAGCAAAAAACAGCTACATGGAAGGAAGTATGGAGAAACCCCACACCCATTAGGAGCATGCAACTTTGCTACAGTTGCAAGGTGCCTTGGGAACCTAATCATAGTTGTAGGGGTAAGGGTTAGATGCATATTTTTGAGGTACGAGAGGACAGTGATGATGAGGCATGTGAGGATGGGTCGATTGAGGCTTATCTGGAGCAGTCCAAGGATGATAGTCACTCATGCATAGAGGCTAGTGATAGTGACTCTACCTCAGAGGATAGTGATGATGACTGTTGCATAGAGGCTAGTGATGCTTGCATGCTTGAGGAGAATGATGATCCTTGTGTATTAGATAGGAAGTTGGATGGACAGAACAATGGCACTAGTGTCTCAGCAGACATATAACATGCCCTTGATGTCTTTTCGTCTCAAAAGAGTAGTGACACTAGTGAGGAGTCTCACGAGTTAGCACCTAGAGATGATGAGCTTCCTATGGGGGCTGTGACACATATGTCACCTGTTCAAACACCCATGATAGCCATGTCACATGAGGAGATGAGTGGCACGTCAGGTATGATGGATGAGCCTAGTGTGAGGGTTGCACACCATGGACAGGTAGACCCACAGATCCAGGAGAAGGTATAGGGAGTATAGACATGGGACCCTACACATACAGATTAGCCTAAGGAGATGGAGTCACAACTATTGGAGACTCCATTGGTTGAGTAGATTGCAGAGGTTGAGAGGTTGATGGAGCACTTTCTTCCAGGATCGGTCTACATTGATGAGGATGCACTTTTTAGTAGACAGGATGACCATAGCACATGTCTGGATACATCTCTCTGGGATCCAGGCGTAGATGATAGTAGCAGGTTGAGTGCACAAGAGGATACAAATTCTCATACCGGATATAGTGTGATTTAAGGGGAGATGGCATCTAGTGATGGGATGAAGTGACATCGAGGAGTAACTAGCAACATAGTAGATAGTAGACAGTTCAACACGTCATTTTATACAAAGAGTGTTTTTGGGGATTCTAGAGTTGGCACTAGTAGGACTGACACTAGCAGTGAGGGGTCTGAGAAGGAACCTTAGTATGACCATGATCAGGAGCCACACCACTTAGCAACAAAATTGAAAGTTAGTGAGGCTATTATCAAGGCAACCACTAGACGTATTGAGGACATGCATGCAGGGATAGAAGATTACTGTTGGAGAGCATCACTGGCACAAGGTAGCTCAGATGGAGGATTTTCCATGGATGATTTTCACACTCTCCGGGAGAGATTGTTTATGATGAGGACTGACTTCCAGCTATTGTTGACAGAGAGGGACTACCTACTAGGGATTAACGAGTTGTATAATAAGGCCCTGAGGGGGCAGGAGTTCGAGGTAGACCGACTCACTCGGGAGTTGGAGAGCACTTGAGGATTCTTGAGAGGCACATAGACCGCCCTTCAAGAATCAGATTCTAGATCAGATGGGTCTCTTGAGGAGACTCATCAGAGATCCACTTCATCTGTCTTAGTGGACACTCAGATGTATCAGTCAGACACACTGATAGAGGATGTTGATGATCTAGCAGAGGAGCACCAGTTGATGGGGGACAATTCCATTTGTGTCTTGGGAGTGGTTGACCTCCATGTAGAGGTTGATCCAACAACATGCCTAGGATTTGTGATGCAGCATGAGTTTGCAGGAGATGACAAGAGTATGCCAGAGCATACAGTGATGAGTGATAGCTCATAGAAACATGCTGAGATGTATGGTGGGATTCAGAGGGGTGTACTATCTGGAAGGGAGGAGACACACTTAGGGGAGCATGTAAGTGTCACTCCTTTGCAATAGCATATGGTTATGAGATCTCACCTTCACCATTTCAATAGTTTCCTGGGTGATGGGAGATGGAGAGTTCTTTACCAGCAGTTGGAGGAGTTGCTTCCGATTGTACCTGATGATTGGGGTTTAGTGATGACTATAGGAAAACAATTATCATGGATACCGATGGACAAGCTTCGGGTCGAATCCTTGGGATTGACCAAAGCATGTGACGCCTTCCAGTCCTACAATCAGCTGCAGAGATGTCTGTTATCCTTTTCCGACATGTTTATCATTTACAACAGCATAAGGAGGATAGTAGATGAGCACGTAGGGATTCTGATAGTGATTAGTCTCACACAGGAGAAGTTAGAGGAGATTGGAAGTGAGAAACTTCCAAGTTTTCTATGGGACCTAGGAGTCTGTTTTGTTAGAATAATGTTCATGTTGACCCAGGTTGCACCAGAGAGCCACACACTCCACCTTGGTTTGTTTTGGAGTGGGTCTGCAGGTACTTGTCTTATGGGGCAAGATCTTTTCTTTCGCTTGGCCATCATGATAGGGAATGGGGAGGTTTTGATAGGTACTTCTTCTATAGAGATTCCTATACAGATATAGTTTCTAGACAACAAGTCCAATGGTCACAGGTATTTTAGTTGGAGGACCCAGGAGAGGACGGTTCAGGATGTATTCAGGGGGTAGACAGTCATGGTCAGAGTAGTGCAGTGTCAGCATGAGGATCTTCGATAGAGGTTAGAATGGGACCTAGGGATTACAGGATTGAGTATTTCATTGACCGACAAGGGAGAGTGGACCATGGCAGGGGAAAGCTACTCTAACTTTCCATTGATCTTCAATGTTGAGAGGAGCACATCAATTGCGGGTGCCTCAGATAGGTCTTACATCTCCTTAGTCGGGCATCAACATGTGCATTTGATGGAGGCCATGTGGATCTTGGTAGAGATTTGGAGGATGGACTCATTCTGAGATGAGGCCATGGGTCAGGTGCAGAAGGTTCACAGGGTTGATATCTTCCAAGACTATTCTTCACAGAGTATTGTAGTTCATTTCCTTATACAAGATCTAGGGGGTGGAGTGTACTATTCTTCATCGTTGGATAGGTTCTACTATGTATCCCATAGGTGGACATGGGATTCCGATATTTTACTTTGAGGGATTTGGGTATTTCTTTAGGACAAGCAATTTTCTAGCAGGGAGGACTGTAATGTCCCCACTTTGGGACATCATCACAGTGCAAAGATTTATGCTGACCTGAGTAGCCAGATGGATGTTATAGTGTGTACAAGGGTATTTCAGAGGCATTGTGGGATCCATCTTGTATTGATCATCATATCCCATCATTATGAGTCATTCCGCACAGGTTGGCTTTGGTTTCGTTGCATTTCGACGATTTCCATGACTTTGACTATTTTGAACTATAAGTCAATGAAACTCACTTAAGAGGTCATTTTGGGCACATTACTTGGAGGAACCTCTCAGTGTAATAGCTCATTGGAATCGAGAGGAGAAACACTACAAGATGGGATGGCTAGAAGTGACTTTCAGTGGCCAGGGAAGCCACAAAGAGAGATAAGGATCTTTTCAGAGGTAAAAAGGTTAAGTAATTAATTAAAGTGATTTAGTTAAATAATTAAATATTAATAAAATGAAAGTCACTTTGGAGGGACAAGGAGAGCAAAAAGTATAAAGGGAAGGCAAGGACCTCTTCTCATGGACTCATGTATGTTTATCTTTTGATTTCTAGCTTCTAGCTAGTGAGCCCAACATTGGGGGTTTTGAGGGTTTTGACTTAACAAACTCTAGAGGATGATTTGGTGGTGAAAGATTCCACCTAGCTTGTCCCAAGCTTGGTCTCGAAGATGCAATACTCTCCCACACCATTCTAGCTCGGTTCTACATTACTGTAGGAGGGTTCTACATAGCCACAGGCACAGGTAGAGGAGGAGGGAACACCATTGGGGGTTTCCAGCAAAGGGGGCACACCATCTTTGGAGAGAGATTCGATGTAGGAGATTGGCAGGGCCGTTGATGATTCTATCACTTGGGTTTTCATTACAGGGCCTTAGGCATCAGATCTAGTGCTTTCTGAGATAGTTTTATTCCTCAGGTCATTTCTTGAGTAGTGGGGTGAATTGAAGAGAAGGAGAGAATTTTTGAGATCCAAATCTACTCCGTTTAGAGGGGTTACACTTCAGATCTGACCTCGAGGCTTCACCTAGTGACTTGCAGTGTCCCGATCTATATTTTTGGAGAGTTTTAGAGCATTTGGAGGCCTCCTTTAGCAGGGATGAATTATCTAGAGCTTAAGTCATCCAATGGGGTGCACCATTCAGTGGGGGATTTCAGATATACAAAGATTGAGAGGGATCTTGGAGATTTGGGCACCTGGTTTGTTCTTACCATCACCCGATCTATCAGTTGGCATATTTCTTAGGGTGATTGGCACTTTTGGCAGCAGGGCCGAGTTATTGAGGGTTTCAGCCTTCTATTGGAGTGCCACATTCTTCAACTGGAGAGTTTGGCATTCAGATCTGCTTGTATTGATATTCATTTCTTATTCAGCCTTGGAGGCATCTTTTGTATTAGCGGAACCATTTTCTAGCAACTCTTATCTATTGTCTATATTCTTGGACATCTGTTGAGAATTCTAGATCGAAATCTTCATTGTAGCAGGTTTCTCTATTTTATGAATAAAGAAGATTTGAGATGTTTTGGCTTGTCCATATTATTGCATATGGTTGAGGTACGTTCCATGGTTATCTCTTTTTTTTATTTGTTGCATACACACATATAAACACATCTAAACAAATAGATCAACAAACTGTTTGAGGAAATACCACAACCAGGAAAAAGTTTTATAAAAGACACCAAAACAAGTGATGATCCTTTCACAATGGTTCGGGATCATTACACATTTATTAATTAACAATGTGATGTTCCCTTCAGAATGCACTAGGTGCTCCAAGCGTTCCACTCGCCTCTTTATGTTTCCCTTGCACGATGTGCCCTTCAGGGAACACTACATGCTTCAAGGGTACCACTCACCTCTTTCCAAATTTCTTGCACGATGTGCCCTTCATGATGCACTACGTGCTCCAAGGGTGTCGCTCACCTCTTGAATGACTTAGTAGACATAAAAAACCACTCGAGTCGATACTCCTCTAGGTGATCTTGTGGGAGACTAAGGGACTCTAAGGAATAAGGTCCCTGCCTTATTGCGCACCCCTTATAATCATCGTGAGTGATTATTGCAGTTGGCCCTCATGACATCATGGGTCTTCTCGAACTATGTAGTTGTTAACCTATAGTTTGGATGACTACGGTAGTGCTAGTAGGATGTGGAAGGGTTGTTGTCCACACCTCTCCCTCAATGTCTGTAGTAGTCCTTTGTGGCCCCTCCACCCCATATGTGAGTCTCGTCAGTAAGCTATCATCAGCCTGCATCATCAACAAATCATGTCAGAACATATCCATAATCATATCATCTAATGAGATGAATAAATGTCATATATACAACAATCAAACCCCAATAGTCCACTCCCTAACTCGATCCAGAGTCCAAGGGGTCGCATCGATGCCTCTGCATCCTCGGGCTCCAAAATCCTGCACACTTAGGGAAAACCAAGTTAATAACACTTGTTTATGTCAATGCAGCAAAATAACATATCATCAATTCAGAACGCCTCATAATCATAATCAAATTCCCAAAACTATAATAATCTAGATCAATTGCGAGCAAGTGTCCTCAAAGAATAATTTCGTTGAGTGCCCGCAAGAGCGAGATGCTACAGTTGCTAGAAATCATCTGTGACTAAAGTTGATTTATTCTTTTGTATACATTCATATTTAGATTTTAGATTTATACCAATGTGGAAGTTTCTAGATATCATCGGTGACTAAAGTTAATTTATTCTTCGAACACTAATTAGCTACAATTTATGATGCAAACATTCTAATAAAAATTTGTGGACAATATTGTAACAATTTTCTTTCAATTAGATATTACAATAATAAAAATTAAACATTAGATTTTTACTCACGAAAATTGTAGACATGTTATCATAATAAATAATTGCGGCATATTGTTCTTCTTCTTTTAGATCTATCAAGTTTATCTTCAACCAAATTGCTTCACATGTTGATAATGCTGCTGCAATATACTTTGTTGTTGGTTGTTTCTTTGAACACGATGATACTACACATGATCCTAGTTTGAAAAAATAAATTGAACTATTTTTTCTGTCATCCAAAAATCCATCCCAATCACTATTATAATCAACCAACTAGAAATTATATGTTAAAGCATACCAAATGCCAAAACCCTAAATTATTTGTTAAAGTATACCAAATGCCAAAATTGCTTGTTCCATAGAGATACCTAAAAGTGATTTTTGATTCTCCAACATGAATATGACTTGAACATTCCGTGAATCTAGAAATTGAACTTACTACTTGCACAATATCACACGATGTTGTATTAATATACATGAGACTTCCTACTAAACTCTTGTAAGATTTAACATCTACCCTTTCTACTCCATCTTCTACAGAAAAAAATTCACTTATATTTATGTATGTGCTCATGGGTTTACAATTTTCTATTTTCCATTTGTGAATAATATTGTAACATGTTTTTCTTTTGAAATAAAAATACCATCATTAATTTACCTCAATTCTATGCCAAAAAAACAAGCATCTAACCCAAATAAATGGTTTCAAATTTAGTCATCATAACCTGTTTGAACTCTTATATTAAAAAAATACTTTAGGATGTATATATCAAGTCATACACATATAAGAAAGAAATAAGTATATAATTTATACCATCTTAATTAATACATAATGTAGATTGACTTTCAATTATGTTAAATCTCTTTTATAGAAAATAATTATCTATCCTACTTTGCCATGTTCTTGGAGGTAATTTAAGTCTGTCAAGAGATTTTTTGTATTTGTAGACTTTAGGTCCATTTTCTATAACTTCATATTCTTCGGGAAACTGAACATAGATGTCTTCTTTCAATACACCAATCATAAAGGATGATTTCAAATCAAGTTGATACATTTAATTATGATGCTAAATATAAAAAAGTTCTTATTATACTGAGTATTCTAACAATATCATATGTTTCATCATTTTCTATACTTGAATTTTGAGAAAACCCCTTTACTACCAATCTTTCTTTGTGCTTTTGTATTTGTCACTAACCTTTCTTTGTGATTTTGTATGGACCCATCAACTACATACCTTGTTTTGTACACCCATTTTACTGCAAAGATGTCATTTTTAGACATTAAAACAAGGTTAGAATATCTATGTACATTTAACCTAAGGATTTTACCTTTCTTGGAGGAGGACTTGAAAGTGGAGTTGAGTAATAAGATGGAGTGGACGTAGCAAGTTGAAGAATATCATGGACTCGATGTAGTCTAAGTAGTACTTGGACTACTGGGTAGATTTGTAGAAACAAAATATTCATCTTAGCCTATAATAATTCTTGGATTTTCTTGTTGCACACCTTGGTTCCACTACTATTATTATTTTTCATCAAAGAACCCATCAAAACTAACATGAAATATTTTATTTTTTGGATTGTAAATATATAAGCATTTTTTTGCTCACAATAACCAATAAAAATACATTTCACGCTTTTATAATCTAGTTTTTTTTCTTCGATTTTTTAGTAGGAACATGAGCATAAGAAATACAACTAAAGACTTTCAAATGATCAACACCACATTCCTCTCCACTCCAAGCCTCATATGGAGTCATATTTTCCACACTTCTTGTTGGACATATATTAAAAAGATAAATAGATGAAACTATATATTTAGCCCAAAAAGAGTTTGGAATACTTTTACCTTTCATCATGCTCCTAGCCATTTCCAACAATTTCTCTATTGTGGCCTTCAACCACACCATTATGTTGGTCAATTTCCAATATATGTGATTATTTTTTCAATAATCAACAAATTTATTATAATTAAATTTCCCCCCTTTATATATGCATGCAATGTATTTAAAACATAACAACTTTGCTTCTCAACAATAGGTTTAAATTGTTGAAAAATAATAAGGGAATTATAAATTTATTTAATGAAATAGACTCATGGTCTTCTATTCAAATTATCCACAAAAGAAACAAAATATATTTATTTTTTGAGTGAAAGATTTTCATGGGGCCACATATATTTGCATGTAATAGATCTAATGGTTTTGTTCTTCTCCAAGACTTTCCTAGAAAAAATGAGTCTCTATGACTCTTGTGGAGAATGCATCCTTCAAAAACATGATCAACACAATCAATAAGACAAAATCATTTGACCATTTCCTTCTTATATTTAAATTTCCATACCTCATGTTCCATAGAAAAAGATTCATCATCAAATCCATCTTTTAATGCTCTATTTGCTTGATAAGAAAATTTGAAAGATTTTATTTTGCAGGATATTAATTTTTTTTATAAGATGATTATGATTATCTTTATCATATACAATGCATTGAATATTGTTAAAAACAATAAGATATCCCCTTTCAATAAGATTCCCCAGTCTCAACAAATTATGTAAACCATGAACAAATAAGACATCATTAATGTCTTTTACTTTTCCTTTATTTTTTTACAATGATTGTTCATTTACCTTTAACTTCCAATGGCTTGTCATATCCTAAGACTACTTCAAATTTTGTAGATTCATCTATCTTAAAAAATATATCTTTGTGTCTAGTTGTGTCATTGCTACAACCACTATCCAAAAGCCATATCTCATAAATATTGTTATCTAAAGACAATCTAAAAACAAAATTCCCACATCTCCCTTTTCCTTAGGAAAATTAGCTGGTTTCTTTTGTTTTTTCCAAGAATTGCATTCGTAATAGCCAAAAAAATTTACAATAAAAACAATGGAATTGATATTTTACAATTTTTTTACCTCCATCATTATTTTTTTTTTTATCTCTTCCTTTGTTATTCTAAAAAAAAACCCATCATTATTGTTGGTATCTCTTCCTTTTTTATTTGCATGAAAACTCTTCGTCAACCTTGCCTCCTTTATTTGCATTTCCTCTTCCTTGTCCAAGAGTGCTCATTATTTCTTCAGAAGAGAAATGATCAATTTCATGACATTCTCTCTAGAAATATTGGGTTTTGTTTGAAAATATTGTTCAAAATATTTTTCAAGATATCAATTTATCCTTTGCTCATGAGATTGAAAAGATACCATAAGTTCATTCATAGACAAATGAATTGAATCTTTACACTCTTCAATATTGATAACAATATCATCAAATATTTTATCAACAATTTTTTTTTATGCTTAAGATATAATTTGATTAATATTCCCCTAATTCTAGTGAAACAATCTTGCAATTATGAATGCAAAGGGGTTGAAATTATCTTTGAGATTACAATTTAACAACTTTTACCTTATATGTCCCTAATATCCCATTGTAGCACATCCCATGACTCCTTTGATTTTTTCGTCACAACAAGTCTTCTAAAAATAAAATCATGCATTGCTTGTTGGATGAATAAAAGATATTTTCAGTCATTGTTTTCAATTTTCCCTTAATTCATATCTTCAAACTTGTGTGAAACCAAATGTGTTTGTTTTGTATAACCAATTTCCATAAAATCACTCAATTCTTGTAAAAGAAACAGGGTTTTCATTTTAATGCTCCATAATCCATAATTCTCACCTTTAAATATTGGTATTTGAGGCTGAGAAATATTAAAATAATTGTTGTTGTTGGCCATTTCATTAAATGTTTTAGCACTCCTCCCAACATCTTCAATCTACACAAAGTTCACAAACAAATTTAATCTTGCTTGCTATAACATGTTCTTCAATGTGCACAAGCTTTACAAACAAATTTAATCTTGCTAGCTATAACAGGTTGTGATACCAAATGTAGAATTATGAGGACATAGTTAAAGTAATTAGACAGAACACACAATACAAAGATTGAAGGAAAACATCAAAGGACTCAATGTTTGAGATTCTTCTTTATCATTCCTTCTTGTTCATCTTATTGAACAAGTAATGCATTCACATATTTCCTTTATATTTATTCTAATATGGAAATTGCTACAAATCATATGCAACTCATTCTAATTAGGCTAATTCTTACACACCTTTCTAACTAACCTTAATTTATTGTGGGATTGTGACTAACCTTTCTAACTAGCCTTGATTTATGTTGGGATTATGACTAAACTTTCTAAGTAACCTTAATTTATACTGTGATTCTCACCAACCTTTCTAACTAACCTTAATTTATGCAGTGATCACTAGAACACTCACTAACCATAATTTATGCTTGTAAACACTCTAATCAAAATTTGACATTACTAAGATGATCACTAGAACACTCACTAACAATAATTTATGCTTGTAAACACTCTAATCAAAATTTGACATTACTAAGCTACAAACACTCAATGAAAATTTGACATTATTGTAACACTTTGCAGCAATTACATATTACAATAATAGAAATTAATCATCATCTTCAACAAACACTACACTTAGTTACATACAAATGCATGTAATAGCTAGGTACAGACCTTGTTACATTGGCAAGGTGAAGCCTAAAGTGTGAATTTCCTTATAGTGAAATCGTAAGGCTTTGAACTACCCTTTTTAATTCTTCTTTCAATCATCTTAATCTCTATCAAAACTTCAATCATAAACCAATTAAAACTGTTAAAACAAAGATTAACCTGTAATGTTTATTAGTATGGCCGTAGGAAGACATCTAGAAACAAAGAATTAATTGTGGTAGTTGGCAAAGACGGTGGACTGCAGAAAAATATCAATAGACTTCTAGAAATCACCGGAGGCTCTGGAGGCTTCGAGACAATCCTGCAGCTTGTAATTTTTCTATAAATTCATATCTATCTAACATGTTCAGGGTTGGTCTGAGTTTAAATTCAGCTCTGTATATGTTCCCTTCTCTCTGTTGTTTTTAATTTCGTGGTATGTTCTTCCTGCTCTCTTCATGGTATTAGAGCAGCGTTGATATTGGGTTGTCCGTTGAGTGTTGTCAAGTGTATTGTTGTCTGCTGTCAGGCTCAAATCAAATTTTTGTGCGTGCTCTCAACTGGAGGTGCTGTCAAATTTTTTGTCTGCTGCCAAGAAAACCCCCGATTGCAGAAGGCATTTAGTGAAAAAGAAAATTTGTTGTCTACTGCCAAGAAAACCCTCGATTGCAGAAGCCGTTTAGTGCAAAAGCCAAAAAACGGGATCTGGCCGCGTTGGTGAAGGAGGCGCCACATTGGTGAAGGAGGTTGTGTTGGGGTGAGGAAGCTTCCACAAGGAGGGTGAGCTTTATTCTTAAATTACAGAAAAATTTAATGAACTTTTTGGGTTACCATTTCGGTTTTGGAGTTCTGGGAGTCTTTTTTAAATAATAAAGAAATTTAAAATAGCAGGAAAGGATATTTTCAGTAGTGTTATTGTTTGTGCTATTGTGGAGAAGGGACAATTTCTGTGTGTGGGATATTGTGTGAAGA
The DNA here is from genome assembly GCA_009831015.1 of Picea engelmannii. Taxonomy (NCBI): domain Eukaryota; kingdom Viridiplantae; phylum Streptophyta; class Pinopsida; order Pinales; family Pinaceae; genus Picea; species Picea engelmannii. The sequence continues at coordinate 20,680 of ML813883.1, forward strand.
AGGCATAATTTCTATGTGGGAGTATTTTTTCATTGATAAAATGGCCACTAACATGGGTATAATTCCAGAAATTAAGTTAAATGGGGAAAATTATAATTATTGGGTGCATAAAATAGAGCCATTTCTAACAATGAGGAAACAATATGATTTGGTTAGTGGGAAAGAGGCCCCTCCTACTGAACAAAAGGCTCTTGAAAAATGGGATCAAAGAAATAAGGAAGCTGGTGCATATATTAAAATTTGTATGTCTGATGATGTATTTGTAGAAATTAAAAATTTAAGAGAAGGCACTGAAATATGGAAGGTACTTAAGCAATTGTATCATAATACAAGTGAATCATGGATCTTAAATCTTACTACTGATTTACATAATTTGAGGTTGTCTAATAATCAAGAAATTGCACCTCATCTAACCAAGTTGAAAGATATGCGTAATGAATTAGAAAGTCTTGGAAAAGCATTTGAAGAAAAGGAGTTTGTCCATATCATCCTTAGGAGCCTTCCTAGTTCCTATCATCCTTTCATTAGAGGGTTGGACACAACTAATAAAATTCCCACTATTTTTGTAGCTAATCTTACTGCCAAGTTATTGCAAGAAGAGAAATGCCTAGCAAAGGAAAGGGAGTCATCTAATGATGAAAGTCATGCACTTGTCTCCAAGGGAAGATCAACTCACTATAGTTTTCATAGCAACTTGAAGAAAATAAACATTCTTATAGATTTAATAATAATTATCATTATTGTGGGAAGCCAGGGAATTATGAGAAGGATTGTCGTAAAAAGCAATGGGACATGCAACAAAAGAAACTTAAATTTTCAAATCATAAAAACTCTATAAGAGAAAAAGGTAATGGTCTTTGTGTTGCACTTAATGCCAATGTTTCAAATAAAGAAGAATGGTGGAATTTATTGTCTTTCCTTCTGAAAACAAAATGTGTATATATGAATATTCATAATTACGTAACTAAACCACAATTGTCTAAATAAAATTGTTGCGCTAGATTATTGTAATTAAGTGAATTCATGAACATTTCATTGGTTTATTATCTTTTATAAAATGAATAGTCTTATTGATTAGATTGGATGCATACATAAATTACTATAAGGTTGATAGTTATTGTTGTTAGTACATGCACAAGACTTGTATATACTAGCTACACATGCATTTCTTGTACATGTACACTAGTATGTATGAGTTTTCTTGGCTTACTTACTAATAATGTTAGTTATTTGATATGAATGTGCGAACCATGTGTCTTTTCCCTTGTATCATAAAATACGTTAACTTTGGGACAAAGTTTCCTGAAGGGTGGGTATATGTAACAACGCTAAGTATTAATCAATTGTCATGGTTTAATTAATTGTTTAATGTATATTAGTTTAAATAATTAATTAATTAATTGTCCTCGTTAAATATTTGTTGAATCTGAATTGGTTTAATTAACTAATTAATGAATTTAATGATTAAATATATGTTTAATAAAATCTAGTTAAATAAATTATTAATTATTATTTTGTATAGAATGATGGAACCATTAAAGAGAAGGGGATAATGTGGTTGGCATTGAATGGAGGGATAAAGTGGGTGAGTATTAATGAAAGGGAGAAGGCGGTGAATGAGGGAGCAGGGAAGGAGGATAAGACGAGGAAAAAAATATTTTGGAGAGGAATTTTTGATTTTGGGGAGTGAGCATCATTTTGAGAGAGGAGAGGATTGAATTGCTGGTTTGGGGGCTAGAGTAGCTTGTTGGAGGATGGTTCTGGTTTTTTCTTGAGGAACTAGTTGGATTTTGGTGGAACGAGACAGGGGGCACCTGTTGCTAGGATTTTTGGGCTCGAGGGCCAGGAATCCTTACGAAATCATAGAGCTAGGGAGCCGAAGAGACTCTGTTCCTAGTTGGCTAGGAGGTTAGACGGTTTTGGGTAAAGCATCAAGCAGAGTTGAAGAACAACCGTAACATGAGTTAGAGGTATGTATTTTCATTATTATGCCTTGTTATGTGGTTTATTATCATGCTGTTGAATATGTTGAATATGTGGTTTATTATGATGCTTCTCATAAATTTTAATTATGCTTAATAATGAATGGTTTAAAAATTAGGATGGAATTTCTCTATTTTAACTTATGTTTTATAAGGCTCTGTTGGAAGAGACCTTACATCAGATCCTTTCCCAACAGTCATAATCATAATTTACAATTAACTAAATTCAAAATTCGTAATTACCATAAATGGCAACAATTTTTCAATTTTGAATTTACCAAAAATGGAAATAAATTCCTAAGCATTTTTAGACTTAAAAATAATTTATTTTTGGAGATGTTACATATGTTGTTTCCTTTTTTTGTTTCTAGATGTTTTGTTTTGCAAGGTGTCTTCTTTAGAAACATTATTTCTATTTTCCTGAGTCACCGAGTGTTCCCTTTTATTATGAGATTCATAAATAGAGACTTCCTTCATAGAGTTATTAGAGGTATTTCCTATATTCTTATTCTATTTATTGTTAGTCATATTCTTGAGCAAGATTTCATTTAGTTCCTCTTTCTCTTTACTTGCTTTTAGCAATTTTTCATTGTCTTCTTTAATACTCTGCAATGTGGTCTCTATACCTCTCATGGTTTCCAGTAACTCTATTGAATTCTTTTGAGGTTGTTCACTATTCAAATCAACATGCATTTCAGGTCCACTTGGAAAAAAAATTCCTGATTTCATCAACCATGTTGTTTTTTGTTGTTTTTAATAAGTGCATAACAAAGTTTTATGGTAAGATCTTTTTTTTTCTAAATAATTCTTCAATGATCACATAATTTATTGATGAAACAATTCTTTTTAAAATGGTTTGATCCAATAAGACCCTAGTGTTTGGAACCTCTCTCTAATACCTTTTGTAACATCACCTCAATTTTATTTTTTAAATACTCTTATAATTTGAAAACCAAAACTATACTTCAAAATATTATTTTGACATGACCATAGTTTTTATTATGGTTTGGGGTGAAAGTGAACATTAATTCTCTTAATGTATATTTATTTTCTTTCCACATGCGAGGTCAAAAGTTTCAAGCAAACATAATTTCTTGAAGTGTCCACCGAATCTCTAAGGTAGAAATGAAATTAAATTTGTTATTCAACTTGACTATCATTTTCTTCCTAACTAGTGTGTTTTTGTCCAATTCCCAAGGACGTACAATAATTTTGTATTCAAATAACATAGAAGACACTACAAAGAATTCCCCATCCTCCATGAAATTCTATCTAGCTTTCATCATGACTCTTTCTAGGTTATAGTATTCAAAATGGAAGTGGCACACACAATATTTACACACGGAAACATGATATTGTTATGTAGATTGATTAGGGTTTTTGGTCATACTTACCTACAAATTGTTCTCACCAATCTTGAGTGTGGATGGAATATACAAAATATTCATACTAATATAATAAACTACTTGGTTACAAGAGTAGCTAACTCTCCAAACTGTGATGAACATGGCTGCTATGATACCCATATTAATTTTGACCTGTGATAAAGGCCCTTCCTAAGTAACGTGTAAGTAATATTGAATTCATTCATAAAAGTTGTTTTGCAATATGACAAAATAAGAATAATAAGACAGAATTGGGAAACCAAGAAAATGATGAGAGCACAATAGTATTGAATATTGAGAATAGAGAATCTAGAATATGTAGAAAAAAGACAAAAGGCTAAGCTAAATAGGCTCAAGAAAATCAAGAACGATTATATAGCTGGCCAGGACAATGTACAGTCAAACTGTTGAGGTTACATATATATTTAGCACTCCCTTTTAAACACAATAGTTATACAAACATCAGCACTGATAATGCCCAAGTGTTGTCTCTGAAAATAAAAAAATGGATTTTCCTAGTAGTTTTGTAAAAATATCTGCAAGATGATCTCGAGAGCCACAAAATTGAAGTGTTATGCCACCATTATTGACTAGATTGTGTATGAAGTGAAAACAAGTGTCAATATGTTTTCCTTTCTTGTGAAACTCATGATTTTTAGATAGAGAAATTGCTAAGGTGTTGTCACAGAAGATAAGAGTTGGATCCTTTTCTGTGTGTGGCATATCATTCAATATTATTCTCAGCCACACAACTTGACAAGAAGTTGAGGTAGCATTGACATACTCTTCCTCTGTAGAGGATATTGATACAATGGGTTGCTTCTTTGATGCCCATGAAATCAGGTTCATGCATAGGTGAAAAGCATGTCCTGGGGTGCTTTTCCTATCATCTAGGTTTCCTGTAAAATCATTGTCTATGTAACCAAAGACATGATTGTCAGTAAACTAAGTGTACCATAAGAAAAAATTGAGAGTTCCTCCAACATATCTCAGAATCCTTTTCTCCATCTTCCAGTGAGAATATTTGGGGGATTCCATAAACCTGGAAACAAGGTTGGCTCATCTTCCAGTGAGAATCTTTGTGGGATTCCATAAACCTGGAAACAAGGTTGGCTCATCTTCCAGTGAGAATCTTTGGGGGATTCCATAAACTTGGAAACAAGGTTGGCTGTGTTGGACACACCTACCACACTTAGAGGGGGGGGTGAATGAGTGTGGGGATCTTTTTCCCAAAACTTCTCTCTTGCACAAAGACTCATCAATTAGCATTCAACATTTATTCATTACCCATTGTTGTCATTTATAAGCAATTAGATGTGAGCACATATCAGAAACATATATCAACAATATATCATCAACAATTCATCACCACAATGAACACAAAGAACACAAGATGTATGTACAATTTTCTTTTTATTACGGACTACAATCCTTGGGGTTTATCATCAACAACTGAATAGAGTACAACTCTACAAGAGCACCAGCTCTATATGCAAGACTCAGCTTGCATTCTCAGCATCAACTGAGATGAGGCAACAATCCTAAACAGATATCAATCTGTACCATAAAAAAGAGCATCAACCATGCACCAACCTGTTCCATAAACAAGTGCATCAACCATGCACCAACCTGTAATCAATCTGTACCATAAACAAGTGCATCCAACCATGTACCAAGTATATACCAATCATGTGTCAACCAATCATCAACAATGACTCAACAATATGTACCAACATCATCAACTATACACCTCATGTATGTGCCAACTCATCAAC
>ML813883.1:51264-79733 GCA_009831015.1 Picea engelmannii
CTGGGTTTTCTTCCCCTAGAGGGTTTCCCAGGATAAATGCTGTGTCTATTGTGGATGTGTATTTCTCAGTGATCTTGTTCATATTATGCTCTTATCTTATGAAATGCAAAGAACTATAATATCAGCATAAAACATTAACAAGTTGTACCCGTCATGGATGCATTTTTTCCAAGCCCTTTTATTGTCTCATCTTTATTTTATTTCTTTCTTTCTTTTTACTGCAAGGTCTGATGAAGAGGACACTATCTTGGCTTGGTGGCCAGAGATGACAGCATTACCCATTGGTATGTTTGCAAATATGATAAGGTTGGATCGTGATTAGACCCCCTTTCCTTTGGCCATCCAACCAAAGGTCACTGCCCTGGCTTGGTGACCAGATAGTGGCAATGTCATACTGCTAAATAACTATGAACATAATGGGCCGACTCGTGATGAGACCTCCCATCCTCTTGGTTAGGTCTTGTTTTTATTATTATTTTTTCTTAGGGTCCCTTTAGTTTCTTATCGAGAGTCTTTTTTATTGCCTTCTCAGGAATCCCCTGGGCGAAGCATCTCTAGGTTTTATTTCCTATGGATTTTATCTTTTACCATCTGCTTTTACCCCCTGGGCCTTTAGCCCCTTCTTCCGACAAGACAATATGTAACCCTGAAAGGTCATCCTAATGGCCAGACTAGGGGAATGGGATGAATGAGTGAGGTATAAGATGTAAAAGTGATAAGATGGTAGGAGTGGACGATGGCTCTGCAAATCCCCCTTGGTAGATAACCAACACCCATGAATACCAGCTTGCTAAGTTACCCAATCAATCACCCCAACAACGGTCAAGTGGATTAGTGTAAGATCCAAGTAGTCATCAGAAATGAAAGGAACCTAATGCATACATAAGAAGGTTATAACAATCAAATATGGCACATACCATGATACCTGAGACCAATTACCTCATGGAGCAAGAGTCCTCTCTGATGCAAGCCCAGGCCGGTGGTGATGGAAACTGCTACTGCTGACAGGACAAGTCTGACGAAGAAGAAGAAAAATGGGCCCTCCAGGGCCATGCTCAAGTCAATCTTTCTCTCTGTACTCCATGTCTAGGACCATGTGGGCCTCGAGACATGATCTCCTAGTTATCCCTAGATATCGGGGATAACAGTCATCAATAAACGTTAGAAAATAAAAGCTACCACCTATTGAATCTGTTTGCATTAGTCCACATAGGTCACTCTGAACCATTTCTAGGTGTTGTTTGTCTTGAGTGGGGGACTGTGGAAAACTAGTTCTCTTATGTTTTCCAACTATTCAAGACTCACATGGGAAATTTTTCTCTTTGAAGACAGGTAGACCTTTGACCATGGAGTGCTTATGTAGAAGAATTAGACTATGAAAGGGTAGGTTTCCAAATCTTGTATGCCAAACCATAGTTTCATTGGGGGTGGATGAACTTTGTGCATATGATTGGATCAAATTTGCATTTCTAAGGGTCAAGGGAAACATTCTATTCCTGGTCATGTGGATTTCAAAAATTAATTTTCTACTAGGGGTTTTATCATATATCCTAGATGATGCTACTTCAAAAAGTACCGTATAGCCATGTTCAATTAGTTGTCCTACACTTAGCAGATTATGTGTCATATCTGGAACATGATAGACATTGTGTATGCCTTTATTTACATTTTGTTTAGTAAGAATAGGAACAATTCATTTTCCTTAAACATTGACGAAAGAATCATTTCCAAGTGTAATATCATATGGAATTGAAGAATCAATGCATGAGAGTAAATATTTTTTACCTGTCATGTGGTTGTTGCATCTATTATCCACCAACTAGAGATTTTTATGTTGTTCTTTGGTCTTGTGGCATGAGAGAAACATACCATCTCAGGTTTATCCTTCATGATTTGAGACATGTGCTCTGCGTGAGAGTTGATCTGCTTGCTTCTTTCGACATTCAGATTCATAGTGCCCAAATTTTTTCCAGTAATAGCATTATATGATTGATTTGTCATTTGATCTTCTCCCTCTGCCTCTTTGAGGTTGTAAGTTCTGATTCTCGTTCTATTGTCTGGAACCTTGGAAATTATGATTCTGGTTCTCTTATCTCTGACCTTCATTAGGTTGATGGTTACGTGAAATTCTCCCTCTTCCTTGATGACCTCATCCTCTACCCTTGCCTCTCCCTGTGCTGAAGGGGAATTGAGTCTTGAAGGAATTTTCTATTGACTCATCTTCAAGATGTGGTCTGGTCTCATGTGTCAATAGGGAATCCACTAATTCATTTGTTGACAAATTTGATAGATCCTTGGATTTAGGGATGGCTGTAACAAACATTTTGAAATTCTTTGGTAGACTTCTCAGAACTTTCTCAACAATTCGCTGATCAAGGATTGCTTCACGAGTCAATCAGATCTAGTTTACAATTCCCATGACTCTAGTCATAAAATGATCAATTTTTTCAGACTTTATCATTTTTAAAGTCTCAAAATGCGTCCTCAAGGTCTACAGTTTGACTGTTTTGACTCTTTCATTGCCTTGGTAAGTTGATTTAAGGATGTACCGTGGCCGTTTTGAAGTAACAATTCCTATGATTTTTGAGAAAATCGAGTCATCCATGGAATTTTGAATTTAGAATTTGGCTTTATTCTCTTTGTTCCTTTGTGTTGCCTGGGCAATTATTTGTTGGTTGGTCATGGTAGGAAGGCCTGCTGGATTTGATTCCACACATCCAAGATCCATTAGATCATAGCACTCTTGTGCTTGCAAGAAGGATCTCATTCTAAGAGACCAAAACTCATAATTATTTTCAAGAAGAGTCGATCCTTGAGTTGGTCCTAAATTGCTTGAGGTGGCCATCTTTGAAGAGAAGAAAAAAAAAAGACTTGCATGCTTACCTATTTCCTACATGTAAAACTAGGTCTGCGAAGTTCTTCAGACCAAAAAACGTGAGGTAGACCACTTCTTTATCTCTAATCTAGCTGGATCTGACTATCCGATCATGAGATATATGGATTCAGAGCTCTAAGCTCTTCTCTTTAGCAACAGTATCAAATGTAGCCCTCTAATGGAGGAATCGAGCTTTCTAAATCCACAGGCCCTTATGAAACTACTCCTGTGTGACTAAGCACCAAGCACGAGCTGCACCTCCACGCAACCACGGGCTGTGACCGCACACCTACGAAAAAGGTACATCGCAATTTTGCATGTTGGGACTTTGTGAGTGAGCCAACCATGACTCCTCCACTCCCAAAATGTCAAAATTTTGAATGTCTGAATTTCATGATCTCGATTATTCCATGATCTAACGGCCCAGAACACGTCGGTGTTTCGCATATCAGGATTTTGGGTATCGCGAGGTCGAAAGACTTTCAACCTCCGTTCTCCGATTCCCAAAATGAGAAACTCTTCCTGGACTATCAACGGTCTAGATATCTTCTTGATCAATGATTGTGATATAATCGTGATTTCATGTTTCACGAGTTCTCATGACTCAAACTTTGACTCCTTTGAGTCATGAGTCAACGAAACGTTGATATATTTTCACCTGTCCTCTGACAATGGATGGTTTTGATGATTTCGGAACGATCAACGACTGTGATCCTTTCACGAATTTTCACAATTCTTACCTCGGGATTTTTCGATTTGAAAATTAGCGAAGAGTTGTTCCAACACTCTATCCAACGGTTCTCAATGATCAACAACTGATGGTTGAGATATTCTTCGGAATTTTGGCGTTCAAGAGTTTAGGCAACACTGCATCGTGTTCTCTTTGAACCCTCGCGAAGTACTGATTGTGTGACTCATGTCTCCTTCTTATATCCACGGTCAAGATTTGTTTCATACTTTCAAACTTTGGAAGCCTTGTCTCCTTTGCAACCTTTGCCTGAAATCTCACCGAATATGTGAAGTTTCGAAAAAACTTTGGCACTTAAAGTTAGTGCACCTTTTCTTGATCTGACGACTCTTGTTGCTCTCACGTTGATCTGACAACTAAAACAGGTTCTCCTTTTTTGCGTGCTCCTCATCCTTTCTAATCTTCATTAATGGATCAGATACTTTGGTAGGGTCGATCTTACGGATGTTGAGCTTGTCTTTTGTTGTATCTGCATAGACTTTCTTCTTAAAAAGGAATTTCGTGAATCTTTCATGAATTCTTTTGAAATCTCACAGATCTTTAATTTTATTTTTTTTATTCTCCTTCCGCAGGTCTGCCTCCACATGTTGTGATGTTTTCAATGATCTTTTAAGTGGATTTTTGTCTCCATGCTCCTTTAGTTGACCGCAAAGTGTTCTCCAAGATTCTTTAAACGTTGTGTCTCTGCTTCTTTGCGCTTGCTGTCTACAACTATCTTTTGACTGAACTTCGGATTGTGAACTGTTCTCCAAGATTTGTGAAGAATCTTGCTTCCGTGTGGTCTAAGTTATGCTCTTCTTAGGATCGGGCTGCTCTCTAGACTATGTAAAGAGGCTTACGTGTGAAGCTTTGATACCATGACAAAATGAGAACAAGAAGATGTAATTGGGAAAACAAGAAAATGAGCAAAGCGCAATAGTATTGAATATTAAGAATAAAGAATCTAAAATATGTAGAGAAAAAGACAAAAGGCTGAGCTAAATAGGCTCAAGCAAATAAAAAATATATTTAACACAATCCACCTACCATGTTCCCTCCACGTTATACCTACTCTACTACTGTCTAGCTCTTCCTAACAGAAAGTGGCCTCAAGAAAATGTAGAGGTCGACATCAACTGCAATAGAGTTCGACATCCACTGCAGTCTCAGTACTGTAGTGCTTAATGCAAGCAATGGTAATACCAATACGTTGTTGGCCTCATCTGGTTTTGATACCTTTGTGAAAACTTGGTGAACAAATACTTCTCTCATTCCTTTCTTCACCTCCTGGAACCTCACCGCGATCATTTTATGCATTGTGCTTACGTTTTTCTATGTCAAAGATACCTGGGATTTACTTTGTATATTTTTTTCTTTTGTTTCCTTCCATGGCGACAGTTCACCGGTACTGGCAGTTTTGTTATTTCCCATTGGAAATCATGCTTGAGCTTATTTTAATCTGGTTATGAGTTTGATGTTATTAACAATATGAATATTATTTTTTCATTGCAAGGTAACACATGGTTGTTCTACACAAGGGGTTCGCTTCCCTTGCAACATTTAAAATCACTACAGAGACAAGCTACTCACCCTCAATCTCATGGTTGCATTTACTTTCTCTTAAAGATTTTGGTTTCAAGCAAATGAAATCATCGTTGAGCTCTCTCTCTTACGTGGTGTTACTCCTTCAAGCACTACAGGTAATTTCATTTTAAATAGTCGTTGATTCCTTAATCATTTAATATTCTGTTTCTATTTGGTAACTCTATCTCCTGTTTACATAGACAGAGAGAAACCTCATGGTGTGTAAGGAAGACCTCCCGTCAAGCGTTGCTAGACCGAGTTTAAGGGTTACAACCCTATGTACTCATTCCGTCAAAGAGATAAGAGGTAATCCATGTGTCACTACACACTGAGTCATGTAGTCAGTCTCGAAGGTTTTTCTTTACCATTAACCCACATCGTTGTGACTATCATTTTGGTCAGAAAAGGGTTCAATGTACTTTGCTAGGGTTTTACCCATTTACAAGTCCTTTATGTCAGACTTAGAACAATAGGGTTAATAGTTGGCCCTACCTTTGATGTTTCGACCTATTTAAACCCTAAGTACGCTCTAATTATAATTATTAAATTATGACCCTTTTTTTAATATATTTTAAAACTATGTCCTTTTTTAGTGTCTACCTCTATTTAAATAAATATATATAACGTCTTTTATTTTCTCTCGGGATTACTTTTGACAATGGCTAAGTTTTGTAGCTATAGAATGTTTCTAATAGATAAGTTATATTTCATTTAGTTACATACACATCAATTTCATAAATTTATTTCTAATAATTGAAAATAATAAAAAGAATATAGTTTATAGCCACAAATAACATGCATATTAATTTTATTCAAAAAAAAATAATTTACTTAAAAGGTTTACATTAGCTATTTAATGATCACTTCAGTTAGTCTATTTCCTTATTAAACACAAATAAAATAAAAAATTGAAATATAAATATTTAAGCTATTTCTATGTTTAAGTTTTCTCTACAAATGTTATCAACAATAATTTTTCTAAGAATTCTACTTCCACAAAAATATATCTATCAATATATTATTAAGAATATATTGAGAGATAATAAAGATTAGCATCCAACTACCTTGAACATGATTTTACCATTATAATTCTAAGAGATAAATTAACAAAGGTATATAAACATATCTTAACCACAATGTGAACAAAGCAGCCACACACTCCTACCTCTTGTCACCTCTAGCCAAATACTTTATTCCACGAGAAAATGAAAATGAGAACCTTCTACAGGTAATTTCCATAACATGGTTCTTTCTAAGAACCACCAAGCTCTAACTTTGCACAAGTACTCAAAAACGTCCTCTTTAGACCATACTTGTTTCTTCTCTCTTATTTTACCAAGTAGAGAATAATAATAGACTACCGAGGTCTTTTCTTTCTTTTTCTAGTTATCCTTCTCCCTAATTCTTGGGAGTCTTGTCCTAATTTCTTTTTATCTTGTTTTCTAACCTCCAACACTCTTAGTGGGTAGGTTTACACACTTTTCCTCACGGACAACATTTGCTTTCAACATGGTGATATTTATCACTTTTTCACTTTTCCCATGGAAAAAAGAATTTTTCTTATCATAGTTGAGTTCTCTCATTAATTTATCTCATTATTTTTTAAATAAAATAAAATTAAAATATTATTTACATAAACAATTTTCACCATCAATTATCTATGATGATCAAAATGTTAATCAAATTTTTTTCCCAATGTCATAACTCAATAGTCACAGTCACTTAAAATTACTTGAATATTTGATTGGAGGGATGTTACAATCTCTCAACTAGAAATAGCTTTCAATATGTGTTTGGATTTAAATTTCCTCTGTAGGAATTTATGTCCAAGTTTCATGGTTAATATTTTTAGGAGGTGTTTCCTGAATTGTAGTACAATCTCATTCCTTCTTTATTATGGAATGCAGCCTCCCCACTAGTTCTTCAATGAAATCTCTTCTCTAAATTGAATCTTCCTCCCCTATTGGTTCTTGTGTGGAAGCATAGAGTTTTGTCTCCATTGTACCTAATTCCTCTATTATTCCAATTTCATCTCATGTTTCTTGCGTGAAAGAAAGTGTCTCTTCTTTTTGTGCTTTTGACTCAACCCTTTCGGTTCGTTATCTTGTTTCATCACCAATGGAAAGTATGGATGAGGACAATACCATATTTTTCCTTGGAATAATTGTTTCTATTATTTTCTTCCTCGTATTTAAGGGAGGATAACTTACTTCTCGAGGTGGCCTACTTTCCTCCTCTTCGCATGGGATTCCTCAAAGTCCTTCCTCTACAGTTCAACATATTGGCCCCAAGTCTTGTTTGGATGTTGTTGTTTCTAGATCCATAGTTCCTTCCACAATTTGTGGAGGGTAGTTTGTCGAGATTTCCCATACACGACCAACCTCATGGAATGCATGAATGACCACAATCTTGATAATTGCATGGTGGGAGAGGCCCTCTCATTTCCGTTGGGATTTTTGGACACTTGGGGCCATGTTTTGTAGGATCTTCCATAGAAAGAAAGGAATACTTATCAACTTGGGATGTCTAAGGTGATGTATTAGATTTAGGTGATACCTAAAGATGATGTCACATGGCATCCCTCACAGGTGATAGGCCACCCTTATGCATTTATATATATTACAATAAAATAAAACATAATTACATTTTTTTTTTTTTTATAAGTAAGAGTTTCTATTAAATATAAAAGTGCTTCTCAGAACCAGGATCCAGAGTACATTAACAAAGTTATTCTGTTGTAATTATTGAACTGCTCTGTGAGGAGAAACCAGTTCAACCAACCGTATGTAGCTAGTAACAAAAATTTTCTAACAGTTCTGTAGAAAGCTAGACTTTTTAACTACCATGAGCATCACTATAACTAGAGTAAGGGACAAGGATAGTATAATCTGGAGCATACTCGGGCAAGATGCCAGGCCAGGGTTCCTTAATGACAGGTGTCCCGCTGGCAGTCCATTGCATGTCCGTGGTGTTGTGGCTTTTGTCTTCGGTCACTTGGATGCTGTTGTCCTTCACCTCTACTGCCACTGCCGAAACTGCAGTGTCGTCTCCTCCTTCATTGCTGGCCAGAGTTGCCTTCCGCATGAGAGCATGTATGTCCTCTGGATTGCCTTCCTTCCCTGCGGATGGCATACTTTCTTCTGTGGTAGCGTGTTGAAGACTGCTCGCATGACCACTGGAGTTCTCGAAAGCATCGTGCGAATACTCAAGAGCGGCTGGAGGGGGAGTGGCTAGAAGCTGGAGAAGGACCGAGAGGCGTCCCTCCATCTGTTGGACCCGGAACTGGAGATCATTCACCCCCTCACAGAGCTCGAAAACTAAGTCTTGGAGAATGGCAGAGTGTTCACACTGTAGAGTGGGCGGGGGTGTCTTTAGATTGTGGCGAGGTCGACTATGGCGCTGCACCGGAGGAGAAGAGGAGTGCTTGACATGGGGAGAAAGCCATGCCGGTGACCAGGAGGTGTCAACGACAGCCAGACTATCCAGACTAGGAGTGGATGAACCAGAGGGCGAGGATGAAGTGCGGGGGCGTCGTGGGTGCCACGGAGAGCCCCGCCGTGGACGCATGCATTGACGAGGCATGGCGAGGCTCGACGTGTGCAGAGGATCTGCAGAGCCAAGATGGAAGAAGAAAATTGCCCGAAATACCATGAAAATCGTAGAGCCACACCACCAAACGAGACTGTTGAATGAATTCTGCATGGCGCTATGCATAGAGGCGGTCGAGGGGGGTGGGATTAATGCCCCTCCCATCATCTTTTAATGCTCGTTAAAGCTCGAGGGTGGTGACTGCGTGGGGCATGAGCCGAGCACATGGCTCCGTGCTCTGCTGGCCTCCCCCTTCACTCAGACCTTGCCAAGTGGCCGGCAATACCACCCCATCCGGGGGAGAATCGACTGTAGCTGCCTTGCGGATGCATTGTTGAAGAATAGGATGCTCCGGTTCCTGCACAGAGATGCATAGGAGATCTGATCCCGTCCAGGTAGTTCCTATGTTGGCGAGCTTGTCTGCGACTTGGTTTGCCTGCCTTCGAACATGGGACGGGATGATTTCCTGTGTTAGCATTATTAAGCTGGAGAGAAGTTGTATGCCATGGGAAATCCTCCAACTTGGCGTGACTTTGTCCAGGTTTGCTCCCTTTAGGATGCGCTGTAAAATATTGATGATGATCTGTGAATCTCCTTCAACCATTAAATTCTGAAATCCGTGTTCATTTTCCAGGTGCAGTCCTCAGATCAAGCCCCAGAGCTCTGTTGCATTATTTTTTGAGTGCCCCAAGGAGCCTGCAGCGATTAAGAGAATGTGGTCAAGGTGATCTCGGATAACTGCTCCATACCCCGCAGCTCCTGGATTGCCTTTGGAGGCACCATCGAAGTTAAGTTTTAAGAAGGGGGTAGAAGGGGGTGACCAAGATGAGGGACTCACGGCATGGAGGGGGGGATGAGAACGGGAAGAAGGGGGGGAGAAGGGGGGGAGAAGGGGAGGGGTTGACAATGTTGAAGGATTAAAAGTTCAGAAGGGGTGCTGCTCCTCATGTCATTAGTCCAATGCTGTAGAGAGATGGTTTCTAAAACATGGTTACGACATTGATGCCAACAGGATTGCCAAGGTTGCGAAAGATTTCGAAAGAGCCTTCGGTTCCGCTCTTTCCAAACTTGCCAAAGGATGAAGCCTGGAAGGAGTTGCCATATCCTATTAAGGAGGGTGGTGTGGAACGCCTGATCTCTCCATTCTGCAATGGTGTCAATAATGCTTTCTCTCTGCCGATCTGTTTTGCGCATAGTAATGGCTACTTGATCCCAGATTTGGGTTGTGTAGGAACACGAGTTCAGAAGGTGATTCATAGTCTCTTCAACACTTTCGCATAAAAGGCAGATGGAGGGTCCTATAAAGCCTCTCTTTGAGAGAGTGTCCCAAGTGAGGATGCTGGAGTGGGAGATGAGCCAAAGAAAGAAAGTGACTTTTGGCCAGTGCTGAAGACTCCAAATTTTTCGCCAAAGTGCATTGGCAGGAGGGGGATTGATCTGAGTCAGGAGTTGGTAGGCCTCCTGCGTGCTGAAGGTACCTTTGGGGTGATGGCCCCATCGAAGAATGTCCTCTCCTTCAAGCTTGAGAATTTTCCGTTTGGACATTTCCTCCTGCCAGGGTCCCACATCCACCCTTGCATCCAGATCTATGCGCTCTTTGTCCAGGTGCCATTTGCGCCACTTGTCCTCAAGACCATTTTCCTGCCAGTAGTCAACCACTCTTGTCAGACCTGCCAGAATAGTGCTTGGGGATATTGTTTCCGCCAACATAATTACAAATTTGGTTTAAGGATTTAAACATATATATTTTTTCAATTAATAAGTTTATTCTATCTATCTATCTATCTATCTATCTATCTATCTATCTATCTATATATATATATATATATATATATATATATATAGTAGTGTTGATGACCACAATAATATGAGTTTTTGTTTATAGGAATAATCAAATTTAAATTAGTTAGTTTTATTGGTCAAATTATTTTCATGATTGAATAGTTGGGAAAAAATATTGAAAACATTTTAAATTTAGAAAGTTATGAAGAACTATTTTATTACAAATGTTTTGAAAATTAGATTTAATGTGTTTGTAAATTGTACAATACAAGTGAAAACATTTTCCATCATTTACACTATTATAAACATAAATTAAAATTCATCCATAATGTTAATTGTTGTTGTTTTTTAAGAAAATACCACCTTATTTTATGAAAAGGTGGTTATATATCTAAAGTGAAATGTCTTAATCATTAAAAAGATAAGAGATTTCATAGTCTTGATATTACTATATAATTCATAAACTTAGATAAATAGATGATATCCTTCTTATGGCAAGGAGTCTCCGTGATCTTGAAAACCAACTAAGAATCCTCAAGGAGTTTTGCTCCAATATGGGTATGACTATTAATACTGATAAGACTAAGGTCATGACTATTAAATCCAATAAGATCCCTTATGATACCTCGGTATATGACAACAACAAATTGGAGGAAGTGACTTCATACAAATATCTTGGAATTGATATTCACCACAAGCTTAATTGGAATTGTAGCATTGAGAAAAGGATTATTGGGGGATGAAAAGCTTATTATGGGCTTGAAAACAATTGTAAATTAGATGAACTTTGGAGTTGGGATAAGAAGAAACTCCTCTTTGAGACTCTTGTTCCACCTATTATTCTTTATGGATGTGAAGTCTAGGGCTATAGTATCTCTCGTGAAACCTGGAGAAAGATAGAGAAAATACAAAAGAATGTTATAACCTATAATCTCAAAATTAAAGGAAATACGCCCTATACCATCCTCCTCATAGAAGCAAGCCTCTGCCCCATTGAGAGCATGGCTATGACTAGATACCTAATCTATAAAAACAAGTTAAACAACATGGAAGACAAGAGACTGCCTAAAACTACTTCCAAATCAAGTCATAACCACCATCGACTCAAGCTAGGATGGCATAAAGACTCCTGATCTTGGATAAACTATTGGAGAATCATGGAAGAAACCATTTTTCAGAATAAAGATACTATTAAAAAAAACGTCAAATCAAAATTTAAGGAAAAAATGTCATGTGATAAAGAGTTAGAGGAAAAAAGAAAATTAATATATTATAAAGATGTAATAAACCCTAATCTAGAAGATCAAAATTATCTATCTGTTTTGCCAAGTGTAAAGAAAAAAAAAGCATTGCTAAGATAAGAACAAATTCTCATGAGCTCCATAGTGAAACTGGGCTTTGGTCAATTCCTAAAACGCCATGGGATGAAAGAGTGTGTCACCTTTGTGACACTAAGAAGGTTGAAGATGAAAAGCACTTTCTCTTAGATTGTCTAACCTATACCCATATTAGATATCATTTTCAAAATATTGATCACACTACCAACCTTCCTAACCTCTTAACTCAACAAAAGTATGGTGATCTTACAAATCTTCTCTTAATGCTTTTCGAGCACAGAAACAAAATTCTAAAGAATCACAAGTAATCACTTACCCTCTTGAGGTCTGATAGACCAATTAGGTCTTAGTAGATGTTAATCATCATCATCATCAAATAGTCAATGCACACTTATGATAAACAAAAATAATATAGAATAAAGAGTATCAAATAGTAATATGGATATTAATCCTTGATTTGATTCTACTACATGAAAGAGTTTTCATTATAAATCATAATTCCATTTTCCAAAAAATGTGTGCAATGGAAACTTCTCAACCTAATGAAAGTGTGAAATTTTATATGTAATATTAGGGAAGAAAAAGTATGAGATACTAATAAGAAAAATATTTCTTTATTCTTTTTGATGAAATAAATTTCATTGTAAATCAAAATTCATAAGGAATACTAACCTCTCATAAGGATGAAAATATCAAAATTATCTCCTCTCCCATATTAATTTTCCATACATAAAGAGTCAACTAAATATTTTCTTTCCATCAAACTAATAGATAAATATCCATACTATAAATCTCCTCCCTTTGGCCATGTTCCTTTGTTACAAAGAAACTTTGAGATAAATATTTTTTCGAGAACCGCTTTAAGACTAAATGGATGATTGTGAATAAACTTCCTCAATCATAGTTTGGTCCAAACTTGTTCACCTTCCCCTTCCCCTCATTGTATGTTTTGGTTCCGAATGGGACATCACATTGGGTCACTATAACCTCTATCAAGTAAGAATGATAAATGTTTGTATTTAAAATAATTATACCAATTAAACATTGTAGAATTATGATGAGAAAATTGAATTCATTAAACATAAAAATAATACAAGTATTTAAGAAAAATGTCAAATAAATCAATGCTTTAGATTCTTCCTTCTCATTGAACAACTAATACATTCATATATAGATTTTAGATTTATACCAATCTAGAAGTTGTTGTAACAACCCCTTCGTTATGACTACAAGTGAAGCATAAGTACAATTTTTTTTTTGAAGGGAAGATGGCGATGACAACAACATTTAACCACACAACTAACGACAAACACAAGCACGCAGTCCGGGCAATAGAATACTATGACTCCACACACTAGCACAAGAGAAACTAGGTGAAATTGCCTACCTGCCTCATGGAACACGACCACGCCTACAAGCTAAGGGATAACATCCCTATCCTAACACAACCACACTGACGTTGATAAAAAAAGACTAGAACCTCAAGGCGCGTGAACCAAACACCTGAAGGCATTCAACCCATGCGCCAAAAGAAAACTTACAACACTCGACATCACTCATACAGAACGCACTAAATCTGACGAAGTTATCATTCTCTGCTATCCAATAAGGCACACCACGATCCCCTCATTAGGAATCATATCATCCATAGGGATAGATGTGTCAATAAACTTGGCACAACACATCCTATCTCGACCGAGGACTCTAGGTAAATCCAACGTGCTAGGACCTAAATACTGATAAGAAAACCACGCACAAACAGAAATAACAGGTCGATGAGACACTGGAGGATGACTAAAAAGGAAGAAACAAGCCAATACACAACTCTGTCAACCCCCTAAACAATGTTAAATACCAATCTAATTTAATCATTACTTACGATCTAAAAGGGAAATTCTAAATTAATCCCAAGTTGTAATCTAACTAGAAATTGACATCATATAACAACACTAACCATGTAAATGTAGAAATATTCAATGAAATACTTCTTCACACATTACATTACAACATGTGGTCTATCTATTCTAACCGCACCCAAATGATAGTTGTCTATAACATTAAAAAGAATCTTCTAAGAAGTGAAAATGCCATTAAATCCATATACATTCAATGAGAAATTAGAGCCATAAACATTCAATGACATTTGTTTCCATATGCATTTAATGAGATTTAATGCCATATGCTTGGTCATAATTAATGTCCTTCAAAGCCATTTAATGTATTCGGTGCCATTGTTAACGATATCCTACCACAAAATTATTACTGCTAAATAAAATAGAGGGAAGTTTTCCAAACCAATACTACCATTCAAAAATGTTGTGAGGTAAAAGTAAAACTCAGGGGTAAGAACACAAAAGAAATTAGTTAATCTTCTAGCAAATTCTAAATTGATTGTTGTCAATGCAGAATCCATTATCTAGCTATCAAAGTATAGGAGGGATATCGCTGCCCATCCCAAGCATGAAATCATTGCCCCAATGGCTAGAACGATGTCATAATGGTGTAAGTAAGCTGAGAGTTCGATGAAGGGATAAATTCAACAATGTTTGTTCAATGCATACAACAACTTAGATGATGAAAATTAATATAGTTTTCCTACACATTCTAGAATTTATCGCTATCTAAGTAAGTTATGGTTGCCAAATGAAAGCGAAAATCATAGTTTAACTCGGACATATAGTTATAGTTCATTGTCTACTGAAGGAGTTACTTGAATACACATCGTTGTAGATAACTCGCTATCATGAATTTACTGTGGTAAAAAAATTCAAGAATACTAACCCACCACAGCCCACTACCTAAAATCAAGGCTACCTGTGACTAATCACTATTAAATTTGTTAAGAAAATACAACCATACAAACCCAAATCGCAAAGGAATTGGTATTACAACAATTACTTAGTTACATATCGTAGAGGTAATGGTATTATAGCCATTACATGGTTACAATTGCAAAGGAAATGTTATTACAACAATTACATGGTTACATATCGCAGAGGTAATGGTATTACAACAATTACATGGTTACACTCGCAGAGGTAAAGGTATTACATCAATTATATGGTTACAGTTGCAGAGGTAAAGGGTATTAAAGAAATTACATGGTTACAAATCGCAAAGGTAATGGGTATTGCAACAATTACATGGTTACAAATTGCAGAGGCAATGGTGTCAAGTAAGTTGAGTTTAATCATTGAGTTTATAGCTTTCCATAATAAATTCACTGAGTTTAAACATTCAAATAAATTCAATGAGGTTATAACATTCAATAATTTAATCCGTTGAGTTTATATCCCTATAAAAACGCCCAGAAGTATAATTCATCTTAATCAAATATACATTGGTAATCTAAACAATCTGACTATAATTAAAAATTGATTGGGCAAAATTCTACCCCCAATCAAACGAAATGCAGCCAAAGAAGTGGAAAATTGGAAGAAAAACAAATGAACAATGGACTTAATTAAGAAACAGATGCAGTTTGGAAATGGCAAAAGTGCAATCTTAGCTAGTGGTGAAAAAAGCAGTCTCAATCGTCTTCCAAGTAGAGTGGATAGGTAAATAAAACCAGTGAAAATCTAGCAAGATATAAAAATGAAGAGTTAAAAAAACACTTTTCCATCAACCAATAAATTTTCGGGTTAATTAATCGCATCAAGGTGCAATACAACACATTACCTAAAACAACTAACAGGGCTAAATGACTGGCAGTAACATCCTTCGCTCATCATCAACATAGAGAAGTCGGGAATGTAAATCCATAGGTCTATTAACACCGAAGTGACAACCGTAGATTGGGCTCCTGGCCGACTTCTCAGGCATGGACTGATGAGTTAGGGACAAAGGAATAAAAATATAAACTGCAAATCATCACAATCAATAAAACCATAGGACGGTCAAGATATGCAAGGATCGAAAACCAAGGGAATCAATCAACAATGAGCTTAAGGCAATGGGTAAAATGAGTCATCAATTAAAATTCTAAGTCAATCATTTTATTTATCGAATTAAACATACATACTAAGAGCATAAAGTATACTAATAATCTACCATGCAGAAATAAAGGAAGCTTATCGTATCCCAAGTATCCCTCTCTGAGTTGTTGTCCTGTGTGCTCCATGCAGGTCCCACTCACCCACCTAAAATCATTCCTAGAATCGCTCCTAGGTGTCCCCATATTCCCTTACAAGTTTTAATGACATTCCCCCTTATTAATTTACTAGTTCAATTAATTTATAAAGTTCTTAAATGCTATATACCTTACTAAGTTAGACTTTCTACTTTTTCCTTGTGTTTCCCCTTTCTTTGTATGGTTCTCGCTTTTTCCTAGTTTCCTAATTCTTTTAGATTTCCCTCTTTCCCTTTTCATTTAAAACTCAAATTGGCAGGTGTAAAAACTAACTCTTTCCATTTTTCCTTTTTAGTTAATAAATTTTTAATTAACATATGAGACAAAACCATTATTTCTCCTTTTTCCCTATTTAAATTTTATCCCACAAAAGTTTTTTTTTTTTTTATATAAATTAAACTAATTACTTAGCCCCTTATCGTCACATGATTAATGATGATTATCATTATTATTTATTTATTTTTATTTTTTTTTATAAATAGATAAATTTTTTATCACAAGTATCATTTAGACCTAGCCTTGATTTTCCTAGGCTGGGCGACATTTTATTAGGGGAATGTTTTAAATCTTCCTTATCATGTTAATTGCCCTAAGGACATCTAGGTTTACCCATTTACTAATTAACAATGCGACATGCCCTCTACAACGCGCTAGGTGCTCCAAGGGTGCCACTCGCCTCCTTTTGTTTCCCTTCTGCGACATGCCCTTCACGATGCACTATGTGATCCAAGGGTTCCACTCGCCTATTTTGAAATTTTTTGCATGACGTGCCCTTCAGGACACACTAAGTTCTCCAAGGGTGCAACTCGCCTCTTGACTCACTTGGTAGACATAAAAAACTCATGGATTCAATACTCCACCAAGTGATCTTGTGGGAGACTAAGGGCCTCTAAGGAATAAGGTTTTTTCCTTATTGTGCACCCCTTAGAATCATCATGAGTGACTTTCACAGTCGACCCTCATAGAATCGTGGGTCTTCTTGAACTAGGTAGACATTAACCTACAATTCGAGCCACGATGGAAGTGCTAGTAGGTTGTGCGAGGGTTGTTGTCCACACCTCTCCCTCAATGTCTTTGGTAGTCGTGCGTGGCCCCTCTACTCCACATGTGAGTCTAGTTGGCAAGCTATCGTCATCCTGCATCATCAACGAATCATGTCATAAAATATCCATAATAACATCATCTAATCAGATGCACAAATGTCATATATATAACAATAAAACCCCAATAGTCTACTCCGTGACTTGATCCAGAGTCCAAGGGGTCGCATCGATGCCTCTGCATCTGTGGGGTCCAAAATCTTGCACACTTAGGGAAAACCGAGTCAATAACCCTTGTCTATGTCAATGCAACAAAATAACATGTCATGAATTCATAATGCCTCATAATCATAATCAAAATGTCCAAAAGTATAATAATCTAGATCAGTTGTGAGAAAGTGTCCTGAAAGAATAAGTTTTCTCAGTGCGTGCAAGAGCGGGATGTTACATACTCCCCCTCTTGGTATAATCTTCGTCCCAAACTTTCACAGTATACAAGTCCCGAAATAATGTGTATCTACTATCACCATATCATAAGTCTATCTATCAAACAAAAATGGAAACTGTTGGCGCATATCATATGCATCCTCTGAGGTCATCGAGTGCAGACTATAGTTGTCCCACTAGACCTTGACCTGATCTAGGGTTCAATGCCATAGCTATGGAATGCAATGGTCCAGGATGCAAATCGGCTCAGCTGTGAGCGCTCGCTTGTTTGATACCTCGAAGGAACTCATATCAATAACATATGTAGGATCACTAATATAACGTCTCAAAATATATACGTGAAAAACATTGTGCATATACCTCAAATAATTAGGCAAGGCTAGTCAATAGGCCACGGGCCCCTTCCTCTCCAAAATATCAAAAGGTCCCACTAACCTAGGAGAGCTTTTATCTCCC
This sequence comes from Picea engelmannii, assembly GCA_009831015.1. NCBI lineage: Eukaryota > Viridiplantae > Streptophyta > Pinopsida > Pinales > Pinaceae > Picea > Picea engelmannii. The sequence continues at coordinate 69,230 of ML813883.1, forward strand.
TTTCAAAAATCGATCGAACTCTTATGAAGTTTTACCCGTAAGAAGACTCAATTGCCAGCTTCATAACTATAGTCAACATGGTGTGCATCAGCATAGATCTTCTGTCGATATTGCACTTCTTTGATCCTTTAAACTCGAAAGGCACCATCTTAATGGTCCTTTGGTACGTGTTGTTATAAGAAAATTATACGAGTAGAAAGAACTCTTCCCAACTCTTTTGTTGGTCCATCACGTACATGCACAACATGTCCTCCAAGGTCTGGTTCACTTGTTTGGTCTACCTATTAGTCTCTAGGTGATACGCAGTACTGAAGTTAAGTTGGGTTCCCAGGGCCTCTTAGAAACTAGTCCAAAATCATCTAGTAAACACCGATCCTCGATTAGATATAATCCTCTTAGGCATGCCATGCAGCCTCAAAATCTCATTGATGAAAACTCTATCTATGTCATGTGCCTGATACATCATACACACAGTAATCAAATGAGCACTCTCCGTTGGTGTGTCGACTAATACGAAAATTGAGTCGTTCCTCCTTGTCGTTAGTGGAAATCCAAGAATTAAATCCATCAAAATAATCTCCAATTTTGAGTCTAGAATAGCGTGTGGCTATAGTAATCCTACTAGATGTCTATGTTCAGCCTTTACTTGCTGACATTCTAGACATCTAGCGACACAATTGACTATGTCTGCCTTCATTCCTTTCAAGAAGAATAATGGTTTAAGGTACGCCCTCATATTCGTGACTCCCGGGTGATCCATGTATAATGCTCTACGAGCCTTGTTTAGGATCAAGCTCCTCAACTCATCTCTCAGTGGTACATAAATCCAATTTTTAAACCTCAATAATCCATCATCGTCAAACGTAAATCCTTCAAGTCTTGTTACCGTCATTGTGTTTTGTTCGATAAAATCCTCGACCTCTTTGTACGAGTGATCATTGCACTGTAAAGTTAGAATTATTTCACATAGATTTCTCTCAAGAGGAAACACCCAAACGATGCGTGGTCTCTGACTCAATGGATCTGCCACTTGGTTCATTGTTCCTTTTATGTAATAAATCCTAAAATTTTACTCGCTAAGCAATTCTGACCAACATCATTATTGTGCATTCAGGTATCTTTACATAAATATGTGTTGTAGTCCACAATGGTTCATCTTTAGTTCAAATTTTCATCCAACTAGGTAGTGTATCCAAACATTCAAGGCATATACAATGGATAACAACTCCAAATCATGCGTCGCATAGTTCTCCTCATGCCTTCTCAGTTTCCTTGAGATGTAAGTATTCAGTCGACCATCTTGCATCAAGACTCTACCTAAGACTTCCTTGGATGTGTCGGTGCATACCAAGAAGTCTGTGTTCATGTCAGGGGCCCTTAGTATTGGTGCTATTATCAACAACTCCTTGAGCCTCCAAAATTATTCAACGAATTTCTCGACCCAAACAAAGTTCTTATTCTTCTTGTTCAATTATGTGATCGTATTTGCTAGCTTTGAAAATCCCTCGACGAACCGTCGATAATATCCTGCTAAACCCATGAAGTTATGCATTTCCGGGACATTCGTTTGTGCAGGCCATTCCATAATAGCCTCAACCTTTTATGGATCCACGATGATACCCTCACCAAAGATAACATGCCCTAAGTAGTGAATCTTCGATTGATAAAAAGAGCATTTGGACAACTTCCCTTACAATTTGTGCTCTCGTAGACACTCTAGTACTAAGAAGAAGTCATCGTCATGCTCCTCCATCATCCAAGAGTAAATCAAAATATCATCAATGAATACTTTGATGAACTTGTCCAAGTACTCGCGGAACACCCCGTTCATCAAACTCATAAATACTCTAGGTGCGTTTGTCAGTCCGAACGGTAAAACAGTAAACTCTTAATGCACAAACCTCGTCTTAAAGGTGGTATTACGGACGTCATCCTCCTTAATCCATAACTAGTGACATCCTGATCGCAAATCAATCTTTGAGAACATCGTCACACCCTTCATCTGATTGAACAAATCATCAATCCTTCGAAACAGATATTGATTCTTGATCATTTCCTTGTACAATTGATGATAGTCAATGCAGAGCCTCCACGACCTATCCTTCCTTTTTATGAAAGTAATAGGCACACCCCATGGTGACACACTTAGACGTATTAGTCCCAGGTCCAACAATTATTTCAGTTGCATTCTTGACTCCTATAACTCTGAGGTCGACATCCAATAAGGCATTCTAGATATCGGTTCAGTCCCTAGTTTCAAGTCTATGGTAAACTCCAATTCCCTCTCTCGTGACATTCCAAGTAACTCCTCCAGAAAGATGTCTGCAAACTCTTTTACCACCGGAAGGTGTTTTATACCTTCCACTACTCCCTTTTCATTTAACATAAGGATTGCATAAAGATTACATCCCTTGCGCATGATATTCCATGGATACAAGAAAGAGATGAACCTCAAGAAAACTCCCTAGTTCGGTCGTACAATCATGCATCTTTATCGCTCATCATCGGCCAAGATCAATCGTTTCATCTTATAGTTGAGTATCGCCTCATGTGATTCCAACCAGTCCATACCGATCATGATGTCATAATATCCTAATATCATGATGTACAGGTTGGCCCTGGTGAAAAACTCTCCCAGGTTAAGGGTACAACCCATAACCTTTCCACGAACCTTCTGTTTGGCTCCCGAATCCATTTCTATGAAGATAAACTCATCCTGTTAGACTGCATTTACCTTAATCCTATTTAGCGTTGACCCAGAAATGAAACTCTTGGTAGCACCGAGATATATCAAAATACTAAGGGTTTGGTCAACGACGGTACTTGATGTCTTGAGCACAGTCTACTAGTGCTCTGCCTGGTGGCTATTCACCACTGCATGAATTCAATGGGCCTTGCCCAAATTTACCAAGGTAGTGGATCTGGTTGATCTAGATTCTCTAGTACTCTCCACTAGGAAGTCATGCTGGTAGTGTGTCTCCCCACACATCCAACACCCCTTCTTCGGTACAATACTCTTGGTACCCAAAGTAGAAGATGATGATCCACTGGCCTAAAATTATGGTTTGTTCTATTGAACATTCCTAAAATGTTGTTGCTGCAGTTGATGTTGCTACTGATGCTGTGGTCTATGATAAGGTGTGTGTTATGGAGGTGTCAGTCACCGAGGTGTAGTGAAAGTGGATCCCCTCTAGAAGCCACGATATCCTGGCATATGTTTGGCTGGTGTGTGATGTTGTTGAACACCAAAGGACACCTGTCCTACTCATCTCACTAGATTCCTACTCTAAGCCCCACTGATAAGCTCCTCCTCTACCATGAGGGCCTCCTAGACAACATCATGTAAGGTTTGAGGCATCAGAATCCTAACCTTGGAACGTATGTTATCGTTAAGGCCAAACATGACCCTATTGACCTTACGTTTCTCAATATTAAGATGGAGAGCATATTGAAGCAGCTTCATAAAATGGGCCTCGTACTTGGGCACCATGTGACCACCCTATCATAAGGCATTGAACTCATTGAGATGATGCACAATGAATTCCTCTAATAGGTACCTCTCTCGAAACCATTCCTCGAATAGTTCCCATGACACGTGTTTGACTACCATGTTCAGTTGCGGCAGGAGCGTCTTCCACTATAGAAGAGCACTCCTCTTTAGTTGAAAGACTACCATGTGGACCCTCATGTTGGAGGTATAGTCACGAAGTTCAAAGCACATCACCATATTCTCCAACCATGCCTCAGCGGCTGCACCATATGTGCACCAAAGAACTAGGAAAATTTAACCTTCTCGAGTTTGCGGTGGATGCTACCAGTACTAGCTGGAGAGCACGGTGGACCCTTTGGGGGTGCCAATGCCCTATCCTCCTCTCTGTCCAAACGGTTGATTAGTGCCTCAGAAATCCATTGGAAAGACCTCATCATCCAAACCATGTCACCCACCACTATCTGATCCTTCCCGATAACCTGTTCGTCTTTCTGGGGATTGGAACCCTCAGGTGTGGATTTTACTGGAGGCATCGCACCTCCTCCCTTAGGACCCCGTTGCCTTTCTCTGCAGTTTCCCCTAACCATGATTACTTGCACGAAACAATTCAACTTAATTAGCAACAATATAATTAAATATCATATCAACGAAAAATGTAGTGATCCCAAGTCGGGAGTTGAGCCTTCTCTAATACCACATGTAATGACCCCTTCGTTACGACTACAAGAAAGGAATAAGTGCAATTGTTTTTTTGTTTGAAGGAAATATGGCGATGACAACAACATTTAGCCACACAACTGATGAAGAACACAAGCATGTAGTCTAGGCAATAGGATACTATGAATCCATGCCCTAGCACAAGAGAAATTGGGTGAAAATGACTACCCTCCTGATGCAACACAACCACGCCTACAAGATAAGGGACAACATCCCTATCCCAACACAACGAACTTGATGAAAAAAGTCTAGAACCTCAAGGCACGTGAACCAAAATCTTGAAGGTGTTCAACCCATGTGCCAAAGGAAAACTTACAACACTTGACAACACTCACATAGAATGCACCGACTCCGAAAAATTTCTCATTCACCGCTATCTAATAGGGAACACCATGATCCCCTCATCAGGAATCATGTTTTCCCCAGTGATATATGTGTTAATAACCTTGGCACAACACATCCTATATAGATCGAGGACTCTAGATAAATCTGATTCACTAGGAGCTGAAAACCAATAAGAAAACCACGCCCAAACCCCAACAACAGGTCGACGAGACACCAGAGGATGTCTACCAGGGAGGACATAAGTCAATACATGACTTCATCAATCCTCCAACCCTTTTATCAAGTCTAACTTGTCAATAATTACCATTTAAATAATGTTAAGTATCGATCTAATTTAATCATTACTTACGATCTAAAAGGGAAATTCTAAATTAATCCCAAGTTGTAATCTAACTAGCAATTGACATCATATAACAACATTAACCATATCAATGCAAAAAGTTACAATTAAATACTTATTAACACATTACATTACAACATGTGATCTTTCTAAATGGTAGTTGTCTATAACATTAATAAGAATCTGCTAAGAAGTGACAATGCCATTAAATCCATATACATTCAATGAGAAATTAGAGCCATAAACATTCAATGAGATTTGTTCTCGTATGCATTTAATAAGATTTAATGCCATATGCCTGGTCATAATAATGTCCTTCAGAGCCATTTAATGCAGTCGATGCCATTGTTAACGATTTCCTACCACAAAATTATTATTGCTAAATAAAATAGCGGGAAGTTGTCCAAACCAATACTACCATTCATAAACGTTGTCAGGTAAAAGAAAAACTTAGGGGTAAGAACACCAAAGAAGTTAGTTAGTCATCTAGAAAATGCTAAATCAATTTCCATCAATGCAGAATCCATTATCTAGTTGTCAAAATATAGGAGGGATATCCCTGCCCATCCTAGGCATGAAATCATTGCCCCAATGGATGGACCGATTTCATAACGGTGTGAGTAAGATGAGAGTTCGATGAAGGGATAAATTCAACATTGTATGTTCGATGCATATAGTAAATTAGATGATGAAAATTAATATAGTTTTCCAACACATTCTAGAATTTATCATTGTCTGAGTAAGTTATAGTTTCCAAATGAAAGCGAAAATCAGAGTTTAACATGGAGATATAGTTATAGTTCATTGTCTGCTGAAATATTTACTCCAATACACATTGATGTAGCTAACTCGTTGTCACGAATTTACTGTGGTAAAAAAATTCAAGATTACTGACCCACAATAGTTCGCTACCTAAAATCAAGGCTAACAGTGACTAATCGCTATCCAAGTTGTTAAGAAAATACAACCATAAAAACCCAAATCATAGAGGAATTGGTATTACAACAATTATTTAGCTACATATCGCAGAGGTAATGGTATTACATCCATTACATGGTTACAATCACATAGGAAATGTTATTACAACAATTACATGGTTACATATCACAGAGGTAAGGGTATTACAACAATTACATGGTTAGAGTCGCATATGTAAAGATATTACAACAATTGCATGGTTACATTCACATAGGTAAAGGGTATTGCAGCAATTACATGGTTACAAATCGCAGAGGTAATGGGTATTACAACAATTACATGGTTACAAATCACAGAGGTAATGGGGTCAAGTAAGATGAGTTTAATCGCTAAGTTTATATCTTTCCATAATAAATTCACTGAGTTTAAACACTCAAATAAATTCACTGAGTTTATAACTTTCAATAATTTAATCTGTTGAGTTTATATTCTTATAAAACTAGCCATAAGTATAATTCGTCTTAATCAAATATACATTAGCAATCTAAACAATCTGACCAAAATAAAAAATTCGCTGGGAAAAATTTCACTCCCAATCAAATGTAATGCAGTCGAAGAAGTGGGAAATCACTAAGCAAACAAACAAACAACATAATTAATTAAGCAACGAGTGCAGTCTAGCAATGGAAAAAAGACAATCTTAACTAGTGGTGAAAAACGTAGTCTCAATCATCTTCAAAGTAGAGTGCAGAGGTAAATAAAACTAGTGAAAATACAATAAGATATAAAAACTCGGAGTTAAAAAAAAACTTCGCCATCAACCAATAAATTGCAGGGTTAATTCATCGCATCAAGGTACAAGACAACAAACTACCTCAAACAACCAACAGGGATAGACAACTAGAAGGAACATCCTTTGCTCATCATCCACTCACAGAAAAGAAGATATTTTAGATCCATATGTCTATTAACACTAAAGGGAAGATCGTAGATCAGGCTCCTGGTTGACTGCTCAGGCGTGGACTGATGAGTTAGGGACGAAGGAAAAAAAATATAAAGCTCAAATCATCACAATCATTAAAACCATAGGATTGTCAAGACATGTAGGGACCGAAAGCTAAGGGAATCAATCAACAAATAGCTTAAGGCTATGGGGAAAATCATTCATCAATTAAAATGCTAAGTCAGTTCTTTTATTTACCCAATTAAACATACAGACTAAGATCATAAAGTATATTAATAATCTACCATGCAGAAATAAAGGAAGCGTATCATATCCCAAGTAGCCCACTATGAGTTGTTGTCCCGCGTGCTCCATGTAGCTCCCACTTTTCCACCAATGAGACTTCATCGATACCTCCCATCCAACCCTATGGGTACTCTTCTTCTCGCTTAGCCTCTTCAGCCGTAAAGGGGCCACGCACACTAAACATAGAATCAACTAGCTCACAGCTCGTGTCACAAGACCGAGCTACCACTCCTCATTGAGATGGGTATCCTAACTCCTACAAGCTAAGTCAATCAATTCTAAAATTCAGTAGCGTAACGTTACGCATCACAGAAGAGATTCATCAACCTCCTCCTCCATCCTTTATATAGACTTTCTAAGTCAACTAATTTCCCAAAATCCCTTTTAATTCATTGTTCAAAAATTTTAATTCATAATAATCCTCCCCGTACAAGTGTCACTCATCCCCTTCATTGCACCATAAATTAATTTCCTTAATTAATTAATTACCCCTGTTTCCCTCACCCACCTAAAATCATTCCTAGAATCGCTCCTAGGTGTACCAATATTCTCTTACAAGTTTTAATGACTTTCCCCCTTACTAGTTTACTAGTTGAGTTAATTTAGAAAGTTCTTAAATGCTAGATATCTTACTAAGTTAGACTTTCTTCTTTTTCCTTCTGTTTCCCCTTTCCTTTTATGTTTCCCGCTTTTTCCTAGTTTCCTAATACTTTTAGAATTCCCTCTTTCCTTTTCATTTAAAACTCAAATTGGGAGGTGTAGAAAATCAACTTTTTCCCTTTCTCCTTTTTGGTTAATAAATTTTTAATTAACATATGAGACAAAACCATTATTTCCCCTTTTTCCCTTTTTAAATTTTATCCCTAAAAAGTTTTTTTTGTTGTTTTTAATAAATTAAATGAATTACTTGTCCCCTTCTTTTCACATGGTTAATGATGATTATCATTATTATTTTTTTATTATTTTTTTATAAATAGATAAAAAAATTATCACATGTATCATTTAGACCTAGCCTTTATTTTCCTAGGATGGGCGACATTTTATTAGGGGAATGTTTTAAATCTTCCTTATCACATTATTCATCCTAAGGCCATCTAGGTTTATCCATTTTGTAATGTCCCCACTTTGGAACACCATCAAAGTGTAGAGATTTATGATGACCAGAGTAGCCAGATGGATGTTATAGCGAGTACAGGGGTATTTGAGAGGCATTGTGGGGTCCATCTTGGATTGATCATCATATCCCATCATTATGAGCCATTCCGCATAGGTTGGATTTGGTTTCGTTGCATTCCGACAATTTCCATGACTTTGACTATTTTGAACTATAAGTCAATGAGATTCACTGAAGAGGTCATTTTGGGCACATTACTTGGAGGAACCTCTCAGTGTAATAGCTCATTAGAATTGGGAGGAGAAACACTATAGGATGGGATGGCTAGAAGTGACTTTTAGTGGCTAGGGAAGCCATAAGGAGAGATAAGGATCTTTTTAGAGGTAAAAAGGTTAATTAATTAGTTACAATGATTTAATTAAATAATTAAATATTAATAAAATGAAAGTAACTTTGGAGGGACAAGGAGAGAAAAGAGTATAAAGGGAAGGCAAGGGCCTCTTCTCATGGACTCATGTATGTTTATCTTTTGATTTCTGGCTTCTAGCTAGTGAGCCCAACATTGGGGGTTTTGAGGGTTTTGACTTAGCAAACCCTAGAGGATGATTTGGTGGTGAAAGATTCCACCTAGCTTGTGCCAAGCTTGGTCTAGGAGATGCAATACTCTCCCACACCATTCTATCTCGGTTCTACATCAGTGCAGGAGGGTTCTACATAGCCACAGGCACAGGTAGAGGAGGAGGGTGCACCATTGGGGGTTTCGAGCAAAGGGGGAGCACCATCTTTAGAGAGAGATTCGTTGTAGGAGATTGACAGGGCCATTGAGGATTCTATCACTTAGGTTTTCATTACAGGGCCTTGGACATCAGATCTAGTGCTTTCTGAGATAGTTTTATGTCTCAAGTTATTTCTTGAGAAGTGGGGCGAATTGAAGAGAAGGAGAGCATTTTTGAGATCCAGATCTAGTCCGTTTGGAGGGGTTACACTTCATATCTGACCTTGAGGCTTCACCCAGTGAATTGCAGTGTCCCGATCTATATTTATGGAGCAGTCCGATGATGATAGGATTCCACCTAGATTGTCCCAATCTTGGTCTCGAAGATGCAATACTCTCCCACACCATTCTAGCTCGGTTCTACATCAGTGCGGGAGGGTTCTACACAGCCACAACCACAGGTAGAGGAGGAGGGCTCACCATTGGGGGTTTCCAGCAAAGGGGGCGCACCATCTTTGGAGAGAGATTCGTTGTAGGAGATTGAGAGGGCCGTTGAGGATTCTATCACTTGGGTTTCCATTACAGGGCCTTGGACATCAGATCTAATGCTTTCTGAGATAGTTTTATGGCTCAGGTTATTTCTTAAGTAGTGGGGCGAATTGAAGAGAATGAGAGCATTTTTGAGATCCAGATCTAGTCTGTTTGGAGGGGTTACACTTCATATCTAACCTTGAGGCTTCTTCCAGTGACTTGCAGTGTCCCGATCTATATTTCTGGAGAGTTTCAGAGAATTTGGAGGCCTCCTTCAACAGGGCCAAATTATCTAGGGCTTTAGTCATCCAATGGGGCACACCATTTAGTGGGGTATTTCAGATCTACAAAGATTGAGAGGGATCTTGGAGATTCTGGCACCTCGGTTGTTCTTACCATCACCCAATCTATCATTTGGAATATTTCTTAGGGTGATTAGACACTTTTGGCAGCAAGGCCGAGTTATTGAGGGTTTCAGCCTTCTATTGGAGTGTGGAATTCTTCAGCTGGAGAGTTTTGCATTCAGATCTGCTTGTATTGATCTTCATTTCTTATTTAGCCTTGGAGGCATCTTTTTTATTAGTGGGAGCATTTTGTAGCAGCTCTTATCTATTGTCTATCTTCTTGGCCATCTGCTGAGCATTCCAGATCGTCATCTTCATTGTAGCAGGTTTCTCTATTTTATGAATAAAGAAGATTTGAGATGTTTTGGCTTGTCTATCTTATTGCATATGGTTGAGGTATGTTCCATGGTTATCTCTTTTTATTATTTTCTGCATACATTGATCCAAGTGGATATCAGTGGCCACCCACCTTTTTCGCCTAGCTTAAAACAATGTTCTGGCAATTTTGGCAATTTAGTATATTTAGCAGGTTTTAACTTCCGGGGCCATTTTGAGGGCCTAAATGAAGGTTTTTTGATATCTAGGTTCTCAATGATAGCCGAAGGAATAATTGATCCCCCAAAATTAATCTCCTCAACGATACCTTTCCAACGAGCTATCACACGCCTAAAACGGAGATCGTATGCAAAAGTTACGACCCCGGGAAGTTGATGTACTAACTTACCCAAACAGGGCCCACAT
>ML813883.1:79934-95569 GCA_009831015.1 Picea engelmannii
ACACGCCTAAAACGGAGATCGTATGCAAAAGTTACGACCCCGGGAAGTTGATGTACTAACTTACCCAAACAGGGCCCACATGACTTTTGGCACTTCATCTCCTAGGGTTAGGTTTTTGGATGTCTATGACTTTTGGCATTCTCATCTTTTGTAAAAAGGCCTCTAGAGCCTCATTGTAATCATCTTCTCATGGATGCGAGTAGCAGACACATCTCTTCTCAGAGATAAGCTACCAGCGCCATAGCTAGCTTATTTCCATTCTGTCTGTAAGCATATTTCAGTCATTTGTTATTAATGAAATGAAGTCTTATTTCTGCTGCATATCTGCGTTTATGTGTATTCCTGTATTTCATTATGTTCCTACATAAATCTGGATCAGTGGTATCAGAGCGGTCTGCTCATTCTCGATCCTTCTTTACATGTCCCCAACGAGATCGGGGTATAAGGAGTTGGGGCTCGATCTGGTTGAACCTTTGCAAGATCAGCCTCACAAACCCCGACGACCACCCATGGGGGAAGAAAAGAAGGATGAGGGAGGAGGAGATCCTATCAAAATGTTGCTTGAGGAGGCCCTCGAGAAACAAAGGAATGTGATGATGGACAACTTTGCCCAGATTCTTCAACGGATTTCGACTGGCGATGCATCGACATCCAGAAGCCACTTTGGAGGTGCCACTCCTTTTAAGGAACAAGTAAACTTTGACATTCCCATATTTTATGATCAAATAGATGTAGATACTGTAGATAGATGGTTTAATCTGTTAAAAGGATATTTCTTGGTTCATGACTTTTCTGATCGAGAAAAGATTATTTTCGCACTCCTCAAAGCCGCCCCCCATGTCCAGGACTGGTGGGAAACCTACTCGGAGCAAGAGGGCGAGGGAGAACCCTCTTTGTTCTTGTTCGTACCCACTTGGAATTCTTTTTGATATTCCATCAAGGAACAATATTATCCCGTGGGGAGCTATGAGGACAAATACATACAATGGACTACGTTGCGGAAACAAAGGGACCAAGATGTGCATGAGATGACAAATATGTTTCATACCCTACACACAAAGTTGGGTTTGAAAGATTCAGAGAAACATTTGGTGTTAAAGTACCGCAATTGTCTGCAAAAATACATTCAGGAGGAAATGGAGTTCCTCAACATCTCCTCACTTGGTGTGGCATACCGATATGCTGCAAAGATTGAGCAGAAGTTCAAACAGAAGAAGCGAGACTTTGGGTCTGCAAATTAGAAGCACGGGAAAGGTACTCCCAAACCACAAAACAAAGGACCAAGCCAAGGCGGGGCAGCCCAGGACAACCCGTCAAAGCCACAAGAAAAGAACAACACCACGAAGCCAATAAAGGACACGGGGAAGTGGTGTGAGTTCCATAAGAGCTCCACTCACAACACAAGTGAGTGTCGGGCCAAGCAGTCATTGGTAGCCGAGTTGAACGCTTCTGAATCAGATGCATGCTCCAACTCTGAATCAGAACCTGACAAGGGGAATTACAGGGGAAAGCATATTATTGATGCGGAGCCCAATGCCATCGTTGCCACCACGAAGATCCAAAAGGAGGAACCAGAAGATCCAGAGGAGGCAGAGCGTCTCTTCCATTCCAAGATGTGGGTAAAGGGTTCCCCATTGTAGTTCATTGTCGACAGCGGGAGCCAGAAGAACCTCATCTCGGCAGAGGTCATGAAGCAGTTGGGCTTGCCAACCATAGCACACCCACAACCATACACCATCGAGTGGTTGCACCAAGGACGGGACCTCCGCGTCACCCGACAATGTCGCCTTCCCTATAGCATCAAGCCCTTCACAGATGAGGTATTATGTGACATTGCTCCTCTTGATGTTTATAATGTATTATTAGGCCAACCATACTTGTGGAAGTGACATGCTATGTATGAATCTAGGCCTCGTGCTGTTATTATCACTTTGGGAAATAAGTTGTATAGGATACTGGAGATAGCACCGCCTACCACCATCTGTTTGGTTACTGCAAAACAATGCAGTAAGCTCATTTCCCAAACCAGGAAATTTGTTTTCTTGATGATCCGCCCTCAGGGAAAGAGGAAGACTGTGGCCATGACCTCTAGACAAGGCCCCACTGCACGAAAACAATATATGGATAAGGTCGTGGAGGAGTACGAGGACATCTTCACCTCCCCCGTAGGGGTGCCTCTACACTGCCAGGTCAAGCACCCCATCGATCAGACCCCAAGTGCACCACTGCCCAATGGACCCATCTACCGGCGCTCTATCCTGGAGAATGACGAAATCAAGAGGCAGATTCATGAGCTGTTGCAGAAAGGTCACATCCGGCCAAGTTCATCGCCCTGTGGGAGCCCGATCGTATTGGTGCAGAAAAAGGATGGGACGTGGAGACTCTGCATTGACTATCGGGCACTCAACAAGATCACTGTTCGGAATAGGTACCCGATCCCATGGATTGATGACCCTCTGGATCAACTCAAGGGGGAAAAATATTTCAGCAAGATTCGACTTGAAGTCTGGGTATCGCCAGGTACCAATCGAACCTTCTGATGTGTGGAAGACTACATTCAAATCCAAGGAGGGCCTTTTTGAATGGTTGGTCATGCCTTTCGGGTTGACGAATTCCCCTGCAACCTTCATGAGGCTAATGGACGACATCCTGCGGCCACTCACCAACTCATTTGTTGTGGTGTACTTGGATGACATTCTGATCTTCAGCCAAACTTGGGAAGAGAACCTCCACCATATCCGATAGGTCCTCCAAACACTGTGGCAACACAAGTTGTGTGCCAATTTGGAGAAATGCACTTTTGGCATAACCCAGGTTCATTATCTGGGATACATTATTGATGAGCGGGGGGTGCATATGGATCCAGCAAAGATCCAAGTCCTTCAAGATTGGCCAGCCCCAACCATCCTAATAGAGCTCCATATCTTTTTAGGTCTTGTCAATTTCTACCGCAGGTTTGTGTTGGGATTCTCTCATATCACTTGGCCCTTGAGTCAAGTCACCAAGGGAGGAGCTAAAGAAAAGTTCTTTTGTTCTGAATCTCAACAGAAGGCGTTCAGAGAGTTGAAACATCCCCTCTTCTCTACACCAGTGCTCACACTACCAGACTTGCAAAAACCATTTGAGATCAAGACAAATGCCTCTGACTATGCTATTGGGGCAGTCCTTACTCAACATGGGCATCCAGTGGCATATCACAGTGAGACACTTTATGACACAGTCCGGAAGTATCCCACTTATCAAAAATAAATGTATTCCATTATGCAGGCTTGTTGACAATGGAAGCATTACATTTTTGGAAAGGAAACGGTCATCCACACAGACCACCGACCCCTGCAGTTCATACAGACACAAGGGAAGTTGCAGAATGATTTCCATCAAAAGTGGTCCACATACTTGCAACAGTTTCATTTGAACATTAAGTACAAAAAAGGCAGCACCAATAATTTTGCAGACTGCCTCAGTCGACCACCCATCGTGGCCCTAACCACTGTGCTCAACTCTTGTGGGAATGAGACTTCCAATTGGACGCTTCTCTACACAAGTGATCCAAAATTTGGCCGCACATACAATACACTCTTGGAGGGTAAGCAAGTTCCCAATTTTGACCTCCAGGATGCCCTACTTTGTCACTTGGGACACCTTTGTGTTCCTTCAAGCGAGCGTGCCAAGATGATTTGGGAGGCGCACTATAGCGGAGTCACTGGGCATTTCGGGGTCGAGAAAACCGTGGCAGTACTGCAAAAGTATTTCTATTGGTCGAACCTTCGATAGGATGTCAGGAAGTACATCAAGTCTTGCACTGCTTGCGCCATTGCCAAACCGACCATCAAGAAGAAAGGCCTCTATACTCCGCTTCCTACCCGCAGTCAACCTTGGGAATCCATCTCTATGGATTACATGTCGAGCCTTCCTTCTACTAAGCATGGAAATGACTGTGTTTTTGTGGTCATCGACCGATTCTCAAAGATGTCCATTATGATGGTCTGCAAGAAGAATATCACAATAGAAGCCACTGCTAAACTCTTCTTTGAACGAGTGTGGGTACACTTTGGGATTCCACAGTCTATCATCTCAGATCGGGATAGTAGGTTCCTCAGTACATTTTGGTCCAGCCGTTGGTCGATGTTGGACACCAAACTCACCAAGTCCACAACTTTCCATCCACAAACTGATGGCTAGACAGAGGTCGTCAACTGGATGATCGTACACATTCTGCACATGTACAATTCAAATCATCCACGCACATGGGATGAGAGCCTCCCCTATGTACAACACATCTACAAATGGGCTCTCCATAGCTCAACTAGCCACATCCCCTTTCAAGTGGGCTTGGGATTCCAGCCACTCTGTCCCATTGACATAGCCATGCCATTTGTGGCTACTCAGGAAGATTCAACTCATGTCCAATCTGAGGTGGATAAGGAAAACAACTTCATTGATCACATTCAACACATCCACCAACAGGTTCATGACATCTTGGACAGAGCCAATGCTAAGTACAATAAATGACATGATCAACATTGGGTGCCACAAAACTTCCAAGTGGGCGACAAAGTGCGGCTGCATTTGCAAAAGGAGCGCCTCGCTGGACCCCACTGCAAGCTTCATCCGCTTCGATATGGGTCGTACACCCTCATCAAGGCTGTAGTGGAAAATGCCTTTGAGCTCAACATTCCACCGTTCCTTGGTTTGCACCCAGTGTTCAATGTGGACTGCCTTCGGCCCTACTTTACACCTCTACTAGACACATCCGATGATACATTTCCAAAGATCTATCACACGCCTAAAACGGAGATCGTATGAAAAAGTTACGACCCCAGGAAGTTGATGTACTAACTTACCCAAACGGGGCAACATGATTTTTGGCGCTTCATCTCCTAGGGTTAGGTTTTTGGATGTCTATGACTTTTTTCATTCTCATCTATTGTAAAAATGCCTCTAGAGCCTCATTGTAATCATATTCTCATGGATGCGAGTAGCAGACAGATCTCTTCTCAGAGATAAGCTACCAGTGACATAGCTAGTTTATTTCCATTTTGTCTGTAAGCATATTTCAGTCATTTGTTATTAATGAGATGAAGTCTTATTTCCGCTGCATCTCTGCATTTATGTGTATTCTTGTATTTCATTGTGTTCCTACATAATTCCGGATCATACACACATATAAACACATCTAAACAAATAGATCAACAAACTGTTTGACAGAATACCACAACCAGGAAAAAGTTTTATAAAAGAGACCAAAACAAGTGATGATCCTTGCATAATGGTTTGGGATCATTACAGTGGTATCAAAGCTTAAATCCTGGAAACCAGAGGGGTCTTTATGAATAATTGGAATGAATTGGATAGGATATCCTTTGAGATATCATGTTTGGAGATCATGTATGACAACCTTAGCAAGGAATCTAAGGCTATAATAACCTTCCAACAATATGCAGCCTATAAAAATCCCCATTGGAGCAAATGGGATATTTTACAGGGGATAATCATAGCAGGTGAAAAGAAAAAACAGCTACATGGAAGGAAGTATGGAGAAACCCCACACCCATTAGGAGCATGCAACTTTGCTACAGTTGCAAGGTGCCTTGGGAACCTGATCATAAGTGTAGGGGTAAGGGTAAGATGCATATTGTTGAGGTACGAGAGGACAGTGATGATGAGGCATGTGAGGATGGGTTGATTGAGGCTTATCTGGAGCAGTCTGATGATGATAGTCACTCAGGCACAGAGTCTAGTGATGGTGACTCTACCTCAGAGGATAGTAATGATGACTGCTGCATAGAGGCTAGTGATGCTTGCATGCTTGACGAGAATGATGATCCTTGTGTAGTAGATAGGCAGTTGGATGGATAGGACGATGGCACCAATGTCTCAGCAGACATATCAGATGCCCTTGATGTCTTTTTGTCTCAGAAGAGTAGTGACACTATTGAGGAGTTGCACGAGTTAGCACCTAGAGATGATGAGCTTCCTATGGGGGCTGTGACACATCTGTCACCTCTTCAGACAACCATGATAGCCATGTCACATGAGGAGATCAGTGGCACGTCAGGTATGATGGATGAGCCTAGTGTGAGGGTTGCACACCATGGACAGGTAGACCCACAAATCCAAGAGGAGGTATAGGGAGTATAGACATGGGACACTACACATACAGATCAGCCTGAGGAGATGGAGTCACAAGTATTGGAGACTTCATTGGTTGAGAAGATTGCAGAGGTTGAGAGGTTGATGGAGCACTTTCTTTCAGGATCGGTCTGCATTGATTAGGATTCACTTTTTAGCAGACAGGATGACCATAACACATGTCTGGATACATCTCTATGGGATCCAGGCATAGATGATAGTAGCAGGTTGAGTGCACAAGAGGATACGACTGCTCATACCGGATATAGTGTGATTTAGAGGGAGATGGCATCTAGTGATGGGATGCAGTGACATCCAGGAGTAAATAGAAACACAGTAGACAGTAGACAGTTCAACATGTCATTTTATACAGAGAGTGTTTTTGGGGGTTCTAGAGTTGGCACTAGTAGGACTGACACTAGCAGTGAGGGGTCTGAGATGGCACCTCAGTATGACCATGATCAGGATTCACACCACTTAGAAACACAATTGAAATTTAGTGAGGCTATGATCAGGGCAACCACTAGACGTATTGATGACATGCATGCAGGGATAGAAGATTACTGTTGGAGAGCGTCAGTGGCACACCGTAGCTCAGATGGAGGATTTTCCATGGATGATTTTCACACTCTCTGGGAGAGATTGTCTATGATGAGGACTGACTTCTAGCTATTGTTGACAGACAGGGACTACCTACTGGGGATTAGCGAGTTGTATCATAAGGACCTGAGGGGGCAGGAGTTGGAGGTAGACCGACTCACTCAGGTGTTGGAGAGCACTTGAGAATTCTTGAGAGGCACATAGACCGCCCTTCAAGAATCAAATTCTAGATCAGATGGGTCTCTTGAGGAGACTCATCAGAGATCCACTTCATCTATCTTAGTGGACACTTAGATGTATCAGTCAATCACATTGATAGAGGATGTTGATGATCTAGCAGAGGAGCACCAGTTGATGGGGGACACTTCCATTTGTGTCTTGGGAGTGGTTGACCTCCATGTAGAGGTTGATCCAGCAACATGCCCAGTATTTGTGATGCAGCATGAGTTTTCGGGAGATGACAAGAGTATGCCAAAGCATACAGTGATGAGTTATAGCTCACAGAGACATGCTGATATGTATGGTGGGATTCAGAGGGGTGTACTATCTGGAAGGGAGGAGACACACTTAGGGGAGTATGCAGGTGCAACTCCTTTGCAATAGCATATGGTTATGAGATCTCACCTTCACCATTTCAACAGTTGCCTCGGTGATGGGAGATGGAGAGTGCTTTACCAGCAGTTGGAGGAGTTGCTTCCGATTGTACCTAATGATTGGGGTTTGGTGATGACTATAGGTGAGAAATTATCATGGATACCGATGGACGAGCTTCTGGTAAAATCCTTGGGATTGACCAAAGGATGTAACGCCTTCTAGTCCTACAATCAACTGCAGATATGTTTGTTATCCTTTTTTGACATGTTTATCATTGACAATAGCATAAGAAGGATAGTAGATGAGCACGTAGGGATTCTGACAGTGATTAGTCTCACTAAGGAGAAGTTAGAGGAGATTGGAAGTGAGAAACTTCCAAGTTTTCCATGGGACCTAGGAGTCTGTTTTGTTAGAATGATGTTCATGTTGACCCAGGTTGCACCAGAGAGCCACACACTCCACCTTGGTTTGGTTTGGAGTGGGTCTGCAGGTACTTGTCTTATGGGGCAAGACCTTTTCTTTTGCTTGGCCATCATGATAGGACATGGAGAGGTTCGGATAGGTACTTCTTCTATAGATATTCCTATAGAGATATAGTTTCTAGACATCAAGTCCAATGGTCACAGGTATTTTAGTTGGAGGACCCAGGAGAGGAGGGTTCAAGATGTATTCAGGTGGAAAACAGTCATGGTCAGAGTAGTGCAGTGTCAGCATGAGGATCTTTGATAGAGGTTAGAATGGGACCCAGGGATTACAGGATTGAGTAGTTCTTTGACCAACAAGGGAGAGTGGACCATGGTAGGGGAAAGCTACTCTAACTTTCCATTGATCTTCAGTGTTGAGAGGAGCGCATCGGTTGCAGGTGCCTCACATAGGTCTTACATCTCCTTATTCGAGCATCAACATATGCATTTGATGGAGGCCATGTGGATCTTGGTAGAGATTTGGAGGATGGACTCATTCCGAGATGAGGCCCTGGGTTAGGTGCAGAAGGTTCACAGGGTTGATATCTTCCAGAACTATTCTTCACAGAGTATTGTAGTTCATTTCTAGATACAGGATCTAGGGGGTGGAGTGTAATATTCTTCATCATTCGATAGGTTCTACTATGTATCCCATAGGTGGACATGGGATTCCGGTATTTTACTTGGAGGGATTTTGGTATTGCTTGAGGACAAGAAATTTTCTAGCAGGGAGGACTGTAATGTCCCTACTTTGGGACATCATCACAGTGCAAAGATTTATACTAACCTGAGTAGCCATATGGATGTTATAGTGAGTACAGGGGTATTTGAGAGGCATTTTGGGGTCCATATTGGATTGATCATCATATCCCATCATTATGAGTCATTCCGCACAGGTTGGCTTTGGTTTCGTTGCATTTCGACAATTTCCATGACTTTGACTATTTTGAACTATAAGTCAATGAAATTCACTTAAGAGGTCATTTTGGGCACATTACTTTGAGGAACCTCTCAGTGTAATAGCTCATTGGAATCGAGAGGAGAAACACTGCAAGATGGGATGGCTAGAAGTGACTTTCAGTGGCTAGGGAAGCCACAAAGAGAGATAAGGATCTTTTCAGAGGTAAAAAGGTTAAGTAATTAATTAAAGTGATTTAATTAAATAATTAAATATTAATAAAATGAAAGTCACTTTGGAGGGACAACGAGAGCAAAAAGTATAAATGGAAGGCAAGGACCTCTTCTCATGGACTCATGTATGTTTATCTTTTGATTTCTGGCTTCTAGCTAGTGAGCCCAACATTGGGGGTTTTGAGGGTTTTGACTTAACAAACTCTAGAGGATGATTTGGTGGTGAAATATTCCACCTAGCTTGTCCCAAGCTTGGTCTCGAAGATGCAATAATTTCCCACACCATTCTATCTCGGTTCTAAATTAGTGTAGGAGGGTCCTACATAGCCACAGGCACAGGTAGAGGAGGAGGGCACACCATTGGGGGTTTCCAGCAAAGGGGGCACACCATCTTTGGAGAGAGAATCGATGTAGGAGATTGGCAAGGCTGTTGAGGATTCTATCACTTGGGTTTTCATTACAGGGCCTTGGGCATCCAATCTAGTGCTTTATGAGATAGTTTTATTCCTCAGGTCATTTCTCGAGTAGTGGGGCAAATTGAAGAGAAGGAGAGCATTTTTGAGATCCCAATCTAGTCCGTTTGGAGGGGTTACACTTCAGATCTGACCCCGAGGCTTCACCCAGTGACTTGCAATGTCCCGATCTATATTTTTGGAGATTTTTAGAGCATTTGGAGGCCTCCTTTAGTAGGGCCAAATTATCTAGGGCTCCAGTCATCTAGTGGGGTGCACCATTCAGTGGGGGATTTCAGATCTACAGAGATTGAGAGGGATCTTGGAGATTCGGGCACTTGGTTTGTTCTTACCATCACCTGATTTATCAGTTGGCATATTTCTTAGGGTGATTGGCACTTTTGGCAGCAGGGCCGAGTTATTGAGGGTTTCAACCTTCTATTGGAGTGCGACATTCTTCAACTGGAGAGTTTGGCATTCAGATTTTCTTGTATTGATCTTCATTTCTTATTCAGCCTTGGAGGCATCTTTTGTATTAGCGAGAGCATTTTGTAGAAACTCTTATCTATTGTCTATCTTCTTGGCCATCTGTTGAGAATTCTAGATCGACATCTTCATTGTAGCAGGTTTCTCTATTTTATGAATAAAGAAGATTTGAGATGTTTTGGCTTGTCTCTCTTATTGCATATGGTTGAGGTACATTCCATGGTTATCTCTTTTTGTTATTTGTTGCATAAACACATATAAACACATCTAAACAAATAGATCAACAAACTGTTTGACGAAATACAACAACCAGGAAAAAGTTTTATAAAAGACACCAAAACAAGTGATGATCCTTGCATAATGGTTTGGGATCATTACACATTTATTAATTAACAACTTGATGTTCCCTTCAGGATGCACTAGGTGCTCCAAGCGTTCCACTCGCCTCTTTATGTTTCCCTTGCACGATGTGCCCTTCAGGGAACACTACGTGCTTCAAGGGTACCACTCGCCTCTTTCCAAATTTCTTGCACGATGTGCCCTTCATGATGCACTATGTGCTCCAAGGGTGTCGCTCGCCTCTTGAATGACTTGGTAGACATAAAAAACCACTCGAGTCGATACTCCGCTAGGTGATCTTGTGGGAGACTAAGGGACTCTAAGGAATAAGACCCCTGCCTTATTGTGCACCCCTTATAATCATTGTGAGTGATTATTGCAGTCGGCCCTCAAGACATCATGGGTCTTCTCGAACTAGGTAGTCATTAACCTATAGTTCGGATGACTACGATAGTGCTAGTAGGATGTGGAAGGGTTGTTGTCCACACCTCTCCCTCAACATCTCTAGTAGTCCTGTGTGGCCCCTCCACTCCATATGTGAGTCTCGTCAGTAAGCTATCATCAGCCTGCATCATCAACAAATCATGTCAGAACATATCCATAATCATATCATCTAATGAGATGAAAAAATGTCATATATACAACAATCAAACCCCAATAGTCCACTCCCTAACTCGATCCGGATTCCAACAGGTCGCACCGATACCTCTGCATCCTCGGGGTCCAAAATCCTGCACACTTAGGGAAAACCAAGTCAATAACACTTGTTTATGTCAATGCAGCAAAATAACATATCATCAATTCAGAACGCCTCATAATCATAATCAAATGCCAAAAACTATAATAATCTGGATCAATTGCGAGCAAGTGTCCTCAAAGAATAAGTTCGTTGAGTGCCCGCAAGAGCGAGATGCTACAGTTGCTAGAAATCATCTGTGACTAAAGTTGATTTATTCTTCCATATACATTCATATTTAGATTTTAGATTTATACCAATGTGGAAGTTTCTAGATATCATCGGTGACTAAAGTTAATTTATTCTTCGAACACTAATTAGCTACAATTTATGATGCAAACACTCTAATAAAAATTTCTGGACAATATTGTAACAATTTTCTTTCAATTAGATATTACAATAATAAAAATTAAACATTAGATTTTTACTCACGAAAATTGTAGACATGTTATCACAATAAATAATTGCGGCATATTGTTCTTCTTGTTTTAGATCTATCAAGTTTATCTTCAACCAAATTGCTTCACATGTTGCTAATGCTGCTGCAATATACTCTGTTGTTGGTTGTTTCTTTGAACACCATGATACTACACATGATCCTAGTTTGAAAAAAAAAATTGAACTATTTTTTCTATCATCCAAAAATCCATCCCAATCACTATTATAACCAACCAACCAGAAATTATATGTTAAAGCATACCAAATGCCAAAACCCAAAATTATTTGTTAAAGTATACCAAATGCCAAAATTGCTTGTTCCATAGAGATACCTAAAAGTGATTTTTGATTCTCCAACATGAATATGACTTGAACATTCCGTGAATCTAGAAATTGAACTTACTACTTGCACAATATCACACGATGTTGTATTAATATACATGAGACTTCCTACTAAACTCTTGTAATATTTAACATCTACCCTTTCTACTCCATCTTCTACAAAAAAAAATTCACTTATATTTATGTATGTGCTCATGGGTTTACAATTTTCTATTTTCCATTTGTGAATAATATTGTAACATGTTGTTCTTTTGAAATAAAAGTATCATCATTAATTTACCTCAATTCTATGCCAAAAAAACAAGCATCTAACCCAAATCAATGGTTTCAAATTTAGTCATCATAACCTGTTTGAACTCTTATATTAAAAAAATAATTTAGGATGTATATATAAAGTCATACACATATAATAAAGAAATAAGTATATAATTTATACCATCTTAATTAATACATAATGTAGATTGACTTTCAATTATGTTAAATCTCTTTTATAGAAAATAATTATCTATCCTACTTTGCCATGTTCTTGGAGCTAATTTAAGCCTGTCAAGAGATTTTTTGCATTTGTAGACTTTAGGTCCATTTTCTATAACTTCATATCCTTGGGGAAACTGAACATAGATGTCTTCTTTCAATACACCAATCATAAAGGATGATTTCAAGTCAAGTTGATACATTTAATTATGATGCTAAATATAAAAAAGTTCTTATTATACTACGTATTCTAACAATATCATATGTTTCATCATTTTCTATACTTGAATTTTGAGAAAACCCCTTTACTACCAATCTTTCTTTCTTCTTTTGTATTTTTCACTAACCTTTCTTTGTGATTTTGTATGGACCCATCAACTACATACCTTGTTTTGTACACCCATTTTACTGCAAAGATGTCATTTTAAGACATTAAAACAAGGTTAGAATATCTGTGTACATTTCACCTAAGGATTTTACCTTTCTTGGAGGAGGACTTGAAAGAGGAGTTAAGTAATATGATGGAGTGGATGTAGCAAGTTGAAGAATATCATGGACTCGATGTAGTCTAAGTAGTACTTGGACTACTGGGTAGATTTGTAGAAACAAAATATTCATCTTAGCCTATAATAATTCTTGGATTTTCTTGTTGCACACCTTGATTCCACTACTATTATTATTTTTCATCAAAAAACACATCACAACTAACATGAAATATTTTATTTTTTGGATTGTAAATATATAAGCATTTTTTTGCTCACAATAACCAATAAAAATACATTTCACACTTTTATAATCTAGTTTTTTTTTTCGATACTTTAGTAGGAACATGAGCATAAGCAATACAACTAAAGACTTTCAAATGATCAACACCGCGTTCCTCTCCACTCCAAGCCTCATATGGAGTCATATTTTCCACACTTCTTGATGGATATATATTAAAAAGATAAATAGATGAAACTAGATATTTAGCCCAAAAAGAGTTTGGAATACTTTTACCTTTCATCATGCTCCTAGCCATTTCCAACAATTTCTCTATTGTGGTCTTCAACCACACCATTATGTTGGTCAATTTCCAATATATGTGATTATTTTTTCAATAATCAACAAATTTATTATAATTAAATTTCCCCCCTTTATATATGCATGTAATGTATTTAAAACATAACCACTTTGCTTCTCAACAATAGGTTAAAATTGTTGAAAAATAATAAGGGAATTATAAATTTCTCTAATGAAATACACTCATGGTCTTCTATTCAAATTATCCACAAAAGAAACAAAATATATTTATTTTTTGAGTGAAAGATTTTCATGGGGCCACATATATTTGCATGTAATAGATCTAATGGTTTTGTTCTTCTCCAAGACTTTCCTACAAAAAATGAGTCTCTATGACTCTTGTGGAGAATACATCCTTCAAAAACATGATCAACACAATCAATAAGACAAAATCATTTGACCATTTCCTTCTTATATTTAAATTTCCATACCTCATGTTCCATTGAAAAAGATTCATCATCAAAGCCATCTTTTAATGCTCTATTTTCTTGATAAGAAAATTTGAAAGCAAAGATTTTATTTTGCAGGATATTAATTTTTTCTATAAGATGATTATGATTATCTTTATCATATACGATGCATTGAATATTGTTAAAAACAATAAGATATCCCCTTTCAATAAGATTCCCTAGTCTCAACAAATTATGTAAACCATGAACAAATAAGACATCATTAATGTCTTTTACTTTTCCTTTATTTTTTTACAATGATTGTTCATTTACCTTTAAGTTCCAATGGCTTGTCATATCCTAAGACTACTTCAAATTTTGTAGATTCATCTATCTTAAAAAATATATCTTTGTGTCTAGTCCTATAATTGCTACAACCACTATCCAAAAGCCATATCTCATAAATATTGTTATCTAAAGACAAGCAAAAAACAAAATTCCCACATCTCCCTTTTCCTTAGGAAAATTAGCTGGTTTCTTTTGTTTTTTCCAAGAATTGCATTCGTAATAGCCAAAAAAATTGACAATAAAAACAATGGAATTGATATTTTACAATTTTTTTACCTCCATCATTATTATTTTTTTTATCTCTTCCTTTGTTATTCTAAAAAAAAACCCATCATTATTGTTGGTATCTCTTCCTTTTTTATTTGCATGAAAACTCTTCATCAAACTTGCCTCCTTTATTTTCATTTCCTCTTCCTTGTCCAAGAGTGCTCATTATTTCTTCAGAAGAGAAATGATCAATTTCATGACATTCTCTCTAGAAATATTGGGTTTTGTTTGAAAATATTGTTCAAAATATTTTTCAAGATATCAATTTATCCTTTGCTCATGAGATTGAAAAGATACCATAAGTTCATTCATAGACAAATGAATTGAATCTTTACACTCTTCAATATTGATAACAATATCATCAAATATTTTATCAACAATTTTTTTTTATGCTTAAGATATAATTTGATTAATATTCCCCTAATTCTAGTGAAACAATCTTGCAATTATGAATGCAAAGGGGTTGAAATTATCTTTGAGATTACAATTTAACAACTTTTACCTTATATGTCCCTAATATCCCATTGTAGCACATCCCATGACTCCTTTGATTTTTTCGTCACAACAAGTCTTCTAAAAATAAAATCATGCATTGCTTGTTGGATGAATAAAAGATATTTTCAGTCATTGTTTTCAATTTTCCCTTAATTCATATCTTCAAACTTGTGTGAAACCAAATGTGTTTGTTTTGTATAACCAATTTCCATAAAATCACTCAATTCTTGTAAAAGAAACAGGGTTTTCATTTTAATGCTCCATAATCCATAATTCTCACCTTTAAATATTGGTATTTGAGGCTGAGAAATATTAAAATAATTGTTGTTGTTGGCCATTTCATTAAATGTTTTAGCACTCCTCCCAACATCTTCAATCTACACAAAGTTCACAAACAAATTTAATCTTGCTTGCTATAACATGTTCTTCAATGTGCACAAGCTTTACAAACAAATTTAATCTTGCTAGCTATAACAGGTTGTGATACCAAATGTAGAATTATGAGGACATAGTTAAAGTAATTAGACAGAACACACAATACAAAGATTGAAGGAAAACATCAAAGGACTCAATGTTTGAGATTCTTCTTTATCATTCCTTCTTGTTCATCTTATTGAACAAGTAATGCATTCACATATTTCCTTTATATTTATTCTAATATGGAAATTGCTACAAATCATATGCAACTCATTCTAATTAGGCTAATTCTTACACACCTTTCTAACTAACCTTAATTTATTGTGGGATTGTGACTAACCTTTCTAACTAGCCTTGATTTATGTTGGGATTATGACTAAACTTTCTAAGTAACCTTAATTTATACTGTGATTCTCACCAACCTTTCTAACTAACCTTAATTTATGCAGTGATCACTAGAACACTCACT